>VXBX01003191.1:347638-369356 GCA_013400415.1 Scytalopus superciliaris | reverse complement strand
TTTTTTTTTTTTTTATGAGAAAGAGGCTTAACTGCAGTGTCTAACTATGCAGACAGATTCATTCATGTGTGTATAACCTCTCGCCAAACCAGCATTCCAGGGCAGGTATTCAGTTAATCACAGTTTGCACAGGGACTTCAGCCAAACCCTCAGGTAGCTTTGTTATGTTTAAGTCTTTTATTTGCTATAATTCAGTATCCTCCACCTGTGTTCTCCGGAAGCCACCAAAATCAAACTGGGAGGCATGATAAGCAAACCAGCTATTTACTCCCTGATTATTATTTTTTTGCCTTCCATTCTCTCACATGAGGTTTAATACTGTGCCCAATATACATAAACATAGAACATCATAAATGGAGGGGGAGATATAACACAGCCAAGAGACGGAGTTCAAAAATCAAACTTTATGATGCTATAAATGATTTTTTTCCTACTTAGTCCTTTCTTTTTGGGGAAAAAAAAGAAAAGTTGTCAGCTGGGATTTGTGCACTTGAAACACCTAAGTTAGAATATGTTGCAAAAAAAAGATATTGATGATTAACACCGTTTCAGTTAGGACTTCAACTAGTTATCTGGACAATGCAAATAATAGTATGTTCTGAAGGCCACACAGAATACAAGGCTCTTTACTGATTGTGTACCTTGTACCAAAGTAAATTTCAAGAATATAAAATTAATGAAAGGTTTAGGAAAGCAATAAGATATTTTAGAAAGACTATTTCACACACACACATACACACAGAGAGACAAAGACAAGAATTAATCTTGAAATCTGCTCTGCTCACATTAAACCCAGATGTCTGGACTTCATGCAAGTGGAGTGTGGAGCAGCTGCAGAGAGGAAATCCAGTCTCACCCTATGGCCAAGCTGAATGTGGGGCCTTCGTGTAGCTACAGTACAGCTCCCTTCAGAACTGAGGGACAGAGGTAAATTGTTCTTGCAACCTCTGACTGGCAACTACCCTCTCCTCCATCCTTGCTGAACCTTCTCTCTGTAACTGCAGGCACTGTGTGGGTTTCAACAAATCCCATTCAGAATACACTACTCTGAACTGAATTCTTTCACCAAAATTAATTTTCCACAGATGCATTCAAAGTCAAACTTCATTAAAAAGAATGAAAAGTTACTCCATAATAATTATCAGAAAGCAGATTGTTTATAAAATGTAATGAAGTATTTATCCAGTTTTTGTTTTGCTTCTGAATTTTGAAGCAACACTAAAAACATGTCTTGCATTTCTTTTGAAAGGTTCAGTGTCTCCAGCATAACACATTCCAGACTGACAGAAAGGGATAGGATATTTGTATACATAGATATAGGTGATATTGATATACAGCTGTAGACACACACACATATTGCATTGTTTACATAATTTATTTCTCAGCTGAATCTCTTAAGGGTCCTGATACAATGCTATAACTCCCTTATTCAGAATTCTGCACACAATTTCCAACAAGTACTCAAACATGCTTTAATTTTATTCCTGGAAATCTTAAAAGCATTTAGAAAGCTGTTACTCTCTCTTAGAAGAAGAGTCCACAATATGAATATGAATACTGGATTAACTATTAAGGCTAATGTAACACGTTAATAATACAGCAGGTTCACACTGCTGGTTGCTTTTAATAACGCAGCAATATACTGAAATTCACGCTACCTGGCAGAAATTGTGTCCATAGTCTCATATAATCATATTAAGAAGCTGCTTCCAGTCTGCATTGACTCAACTCAAATTTTAAACAGAAAAAAAAGCTTTATACTTGCATAGTGTCTTACATCTGAGAGTCTTAAAGTACTTTAATTTCCCATAGTATTAACATAGTACAATAGTCATCTTATATTCTCTTTTATTCATATTTGACTTCTTCTTTTCCTTTTGTCTTCTCTCTCTCTCATATCCACTACTATATATAATCATTCGTGTTTCTTTTATCTATACCTGTATAGATTAATTCCTTTTGATATGTCCATACAGCATGCACTTGTGTATCTAGAATGAGTTCCTGCCTTCAGATTTATATCAAATAAAGAAAAACAATTTCTAGAATTAAAAGAAAAACACACAAAACCCAGTAACACTGTTCTATATCTTAAATGTATGTCTTTGTAGTTTAAAACATCAAACCTCATTATACAACAATGGCTGAGATTGTTGGTAATTATGGCTTAGAAGAAAGATTTTAACTTTCCCTACACAAAGAGCTCCTATTTTTATTTCTCCTCTTTTTTTTTCCACTTTGTTTTTCTTTTTTCTTTTTTTTTTTTTCCTCTTTTCCCCAGTCTAAGCTGCAATTGTTGAGGAGTCAAAGGGTGGGGATGTTCTGGGACCTGATTAGGGAGCAGAACTGACCATGGCATCAGTCCCATTCCCATTCCTCCACTGAGGAGAGTCTGATCATTCAGGATGCACTCAGCTGGAACTGGGGATTTAACTTAGAGAAGACCCTCCATATCAGTAGGCACCTGCCTTTGGTCAGAGAAGTTAGACACAATACTGAAGGACCACTTGAGTGACCAGAAGTCAAATTCAGCTCAAATGAAAAACGGGCCATCTTTAGTGTAGAAATCCTAGACAGTTTGGCTCGAAAAGCAACTGTTATTCTCAGTTAGTTGTTTTATGAAAATTCTCCTGTTTTTCATGTAGGAATCTGAAAAATGAACTTGTGGATCAGATGAATGTCTAGCTAACTCCATACATTTATGTACAGGAGCTAATTTAAAGAGAAAGGCTCTGTAAAAAGTAGTTATCGGGTACAGAAAAAAAGTTGTCCCAGAAATAAAAATATAGAGAGGCTTACTCACAGATTCTACTTTTACATCAAAATCTGTTTTTTACAGTAATACTGCATTAGGATAACCTTGTTAGCTATATACATAGTATGATCCTTTAAAAAAATATAATTCCTTCCTCAAATATGCCTCTTGTGGCGTTAGCTGCTGCTGTCTGATCAAGAATGGTCAGTTGTCTCCCCTCAAAAGTTTTAATGTCTTTTTTTTCATTTTCTTGAAAGAAATAATAACTAACAAATAATAGCTAGCAATACCTATTTGCTTTTTGGGTAGTAGGAAGTGTCAAATACTGTTACAGAAGCAGTCACAGGTCTTGTATTAACTGGTATATAACATTAAGTTCTTCATTTTAAAAAAAAAACAAACCCAAAACCACAACACTAACCAAAAAATGTAAACAAACAAACAAACCCCCCCAAAAGCCAACAAAACCAAAAATAGCAAAAAGAAAGAACTCCTGGAGCCTAGAAAGTACCCTTGTAATATGATGCCATTCAGCATCTGTTTCAAGAAGGGTTTTAAAATTTATCTTGAAATTAAAACGCCTTTTACGCTTGTTGAGAAAGGGGGAACAGCAAGGAGACCTCAGATCAGAAAATGTGTATTTAAACAAAGTATTAGGTTTTGTTGTGGGGTGAATCCAAAACCAAGAGAGGCCTATTTTTCTCATTCTGGTTTTCATATTAAAAATAATGTTCCAAGAACAACTATTCTCATGAGGTTTTGGCTCAAGATGGCAGGAATCTTAGGAAAAAACAGATGATCTCACAAGACCTCCACATCCAAAGCACAAAAAAATCTCACAAGTCAGTTTGTGCCACATGACACTACTTAGGGCCAAAAATCTGCTGTGAACAATCTAAAGAAATATTGGGCTATTGAACCAAAAATAAAAATTCCTGAGCAATTTTACTCTCAAGCTTAAAGTCTAAACAAAATCTGACCACAAGAAGAATATAGTCTCCTCAGAGTACCTCTCACATCTGTCATTGATGACCAACTCTCACATCTATCGTTGATGACCTAATGAATGAAAAACAAGTATTCAAAAAACAATATGAAAAAATCCTTTTACAAAGAGACTACTATATTTTCACATCCCAATAGTTTTCAGTATCAAATTACAAATGATGATACAAAGTATCCAGACCTTTATTGTGACAAGATGTGTGGGGAAGAAAGAAGGAAGAAGACAGATTCATAGCACATATACAGTGTGGTCAAACTGCTTCTGAACAGCAATTTTGTCCATCTTAGAATACTACTGTCTTCAATTTTGTGGTCAGCAAAGTCTGATAGAGTTCACAAATACCATTTAATTTACACACACCCAGCATCATGTACACAGTTACATATGGAACCAGTTTGAACTGTCTGAATATTTTTTTGTCTACTTTCAAAAGTAAGATACTTGATNGGGGGGGGGGGGGAAGATAGGGGCTGCGTGAGAATTATATAATGCTATAAAAGCCTTTCAGCACTATATTCTCTGGACCAGAACTTTGATAGGTACAAGCTGGTATATACACATTTATTTCAGTGTCTATTTTATACCAGCTTTGAGCCTGATCTTATGTATTTATTGTACACAATCATATTCTCTGATTTTCTAAAAATAACACCCCATGATTGAGAGATGCTGTCAGTTTTGGAAGAGTATTTTCTGTAACATTTTGAAATTTTACTAAAGTGAGAAAATAGAACATGTAGTACTTTTTGCCAGATTTTTAAGTTATGAGTAGAGAGAGGATCATAGAAGAAAATAGTATATCAACTCATGAGTGCAAGACAGATATTTATGACATGATTTGCTTTAGCCTTGTAGAATGAAAGTGGGAGTAATAAAATGTGTGCAGAGGAGTGTGCAAACTGTTGCATTTTCTGAATTCATTGAAGATGATGTGAAAAAGTTGTTTGGATGCTTTATTATGTGTGGATATCCTATAAAAAATGCTAGTCTGGAAGTAAAAGAGGCCAGAGATAAAGATGAGCATGATGGGGTTGACAGTCCAATTAAACTTGAAAACCTCTTTTTATGTTACACATTAAAAGTCATGTTCGAACCAATAAACAGAATGAATAAACATAGTATCATTGTATGTGTATTATGCATCCATAAAAGTAGAACACAAGACTTGACTGTAGTATTTCAGTGGTGTTTAGTTATTATAAGAGATATAACTGTATTGCAGGAGAGGCTTGGGATAAGATAACTTTTAGGTTATCTTAGGTCCCTTAAATAAGTCAGTGGAATATCTCATTTTCTCAATTCAACCTTATTAGGAGCACTTCATTCTCTTAAATATATTACAAAACAAAAAGATATTAGGATGAAGAAAGGTCAATAAAGAACCAATAGATCTCTCCAGTACTTGAAGGAAAAATTCGTTTGAGCCCCTGGGTACCACTACATTTCTACCCTGGATTGTCCAGTCCCCTTTTTCTTTTGTGACCTGTGCATAGCTCATTCACTGTCTCTCAGAAGGTGTTTGGTCCTTGCTTCTCTCCTGTACCACCTATGTCATTGGCACTGTTCCTCCAGAAGGAGTCAAAAGGGTAGTCTGAGAAGGAATTGGGATGAGATTCTTATATGGCTGAGTTAATGAGCAAAGCACTCAACAGGACACAGCCAAAATTATGTGCAAAGTTATACCCTTTTGAATTATTTCAGCCAGGTTGAAGCCAACATGTGAGATACGTGGCTGGAAAAACTCATGACTTAGCAGATTAATCAATGAAGCAAATGATACCTACTTCCATGTTATTCACCTGAAGGAACAGATGCCTCTAACTCTAATTACAACCTCTTCTTGCTCCAGTGACTCTAAAAGCATAGAGGGTGATTCCTTTATAGGGCACAGGCCAATTTTTCAGCCAACCTAAGGTGAGACACATGAAGAGACAATTTAGATTATTTTCTAGCTGCAGATGTCTTGTGTGCAGCAAGATGGGAACAGCATCTTCATTCTCCCTCTGCTCCCCCTTCATTACCCTGAGATGCCAAACACCACAAGTTGCAGAAGGGAGGCAGAATGTGATATGTAATCAGGTATCTCTGTGTTATTATGGCCTTTTTGACCCACCTCAGTTAGGTGGAAGATACACTAAACCAGGGTACTGGAAAGGCTATGTAAATGAGCTGTTTTGCACATACAGTCAATGGATTAATGCAGTCAATTTTTATACCTACTCCTTACCTGATATTGTCAGAAAACATTTTTCTCCCCAGTGAAAAATATTAGCAAACCAACTTTTTCCCCTGTTTACAGTTGTCTAGCGAAATTCTTGTATTAATATCAAAATTACCCTTAGTCTTTCAGAAGAAAAGGGAAAATTTAAACAAAAAGCAACCTTAAAAAGAAATAAATAAATTTACCATTCAACACATATCCATTATCTAAGAGAAAAAAAAAAATAATTCTGCTTTAGAGTCTCTTAACTGACTGCATACTTCAGCCATTCTATGACTATTATTATTAATGCTTTTGTTATTATTAGTCCCAGTTGTTTCAAACAAGCAAACACTTCCTAAAGCAATATTGTAGAACAATATTTCATTAAATTAAAATCACTATAATTCTTAAAAGACATCCTATATTGGGAAAATATGAGAGAAATGGAACACCAGGAAGGCTCACCCTGAATTTTAAAGCCCATCTGACTGTTGTGAGACATATAAGCACATTATGTTGTATGCAGCATTTTTACCCTACACAATGGTTTAAAAATATTGTGGTTTAGCATTTTTCTTCCATTAAAAATTTCATACGATGTCATGCACGTTAATTGAAGCAGATGTGAGTGAAATGTAACCCTTGGATTTTATTATGTGAATTTAATTCAGGAAAAGGAGAAAAGGGGAGGGGGAAAAAGGCAGCTCAACAAATTGATGTGGATTTATTTTCTTCATTTATATTAGGTTACCCAGAATGAAAAGGTGCCCAATGGATGTTAGATATAATAGCTAGAGAGTTTAATATGATTTCTGCTGCAAGAAAAACTAGACTAGATAAAAAAATCCATATCTTAATGATAGGTAAATAATCCTTTAGTATCTCAGATGTACATGCTACAGGCAGGAACTCTCTGTTCATGAAAACTCTTTTATTCTCGTATGCTATTACTGCAGAGATATTGCTATATTGGTAGATGTATTCCTGCACTGATAAATAGACTGCATAAACAATATGCCCCCCCATAAGCAAGATAATGCTAGTACATTCTAGCAATAATAGCTCCCCTGCAGGAGGCTAGATTTTTCCCTTTTTCTAAATGCTAACAAGAACCATTCTAAGGTTATCCAAGTAATGAAAAACAGGGGTAAAGTAAGTGCGGTGCACAGAAGTCTCTTTCCCTCATCTCTTATATCTCAGGTGATAATGTTGCAGATTTCTTTATCCCCATGTACTCTGTTGGCATGTGTGTGTGCGTATCTTTGCACATGCGTATAAGACATCTTATTTAATAAATACATGTGTGCATTTCCCCCGTGTCAATAAAGTTTTGGCTGCCTGTGAGATCCCTGCATCTATTGGATAGCTACTTCATTTCAAAGATTCTGATGAAGTCCATAATCCACAGGAACATAGAACAAGTCCCTGCATGAGGTACTGTAGGGTAAGCTGCTAAGAATCACTCGCAGCTCTGCATGGAGTCACATAGTTCTCTTTGATAAGTTGCCCATCCTGAGAAAGCTGAAAATATGTCCATTATTGTGAAGACTGTTGAAAGAGTATTGGATTATTAGTCTGGCTAGTGACAAGATCTTGGAGATTGATTTAGGTAACACGTTGGTGATCATGCTTTTAAAAAAGAAGTCTCTTAATTTTCAGGTTATTAAAAGACACAGACTTTTGAATAGTAGGCTTTTAGCATCAGAATTTATGTCTGCTCCATAATAGTTGTCTGGTTTCTGGAGGATATAAACACAGACACAACATGCTGATGTAAATAGCACCCCATGCTCATCTTCTTCCTCTGCTCATGCACACATAAGTGCACCAAGCTAGCCCTGACCTAAGGATACTTCCACTTTGTGCAAACTGATGAAGGGACAGTCAAAGTCATTGCCATTGTTCTGTGTCACCTTTCTTTGTTCTGGAGGAGATGGGGTAGAAAAGCATAGTCTGTATGCCACTCTCATACCAGTTTATGTGGCTACATGAATGATTTTGGAGGCCTGGCCAGGCAGAGGAATGTAATGTCAGGTACCTGGACTGTGCACTTGGATTTTCATATCCAAATTGTTGCCTGAAAGATGTAGATCTTGTTGTATGGTGAACCCCAGTGCATGCTGTCTGCAGCCAGCATCTGTCCCTGTGGTAAGCAACATCAGTACTCAGTACTGCTTTTTGTTCACACCATACAGGTGGGTAGGTCTGGATTTTCCCAGGGCTTTGAGACACGCTTAATACAGAGTGTAGCCATATCTAATCACACTCTGAGATCAGTAAAATTTCACCATGTGGGAAAATTATTTTTTCCTGCTGAGTAGGGTCTCACATTTCTCAAGAATCAAGAGGAAAGAGGAAGAATTTGGTGCAGAAAACAGCCACTGGGTATTGCTTTGGAAATGTTTTCCTTTAGAAGCACCCACATTGTTATCCATCTGCCTCTCCTCTCACAGAAACCACAGTAACAAACATAACAATGCATTAGCTTAGAGGGTTTTGAGGAAATGAATCTTGTTTTCCTTAAGTATGCTCCATTCTCTGCTTATAAAGGAATAGAGGTTGAGAGGAAGAATGTAGGCAAATGAGTCTTTTTAAGTACCATCATTCACAACACAATGTAAATTAATTTTTATAACATCTAGCATATAAAATCTATCCAAAGAGGCTTTACTGTGTTAAATAATGTATTTACAGATGAATAAAAATATTAATAACAAGATGGAGAGGAAATTCAGAAATTCAAACCCAAAGCTTTTTCATTTTTTTTATTTTTAGGTTACATATGGAAAAAGATGGGTGGTCAGGTAGGCAGAGAAACAGGAATCTGTTCCAAGTGACTGCAGATAAGAGGAGGAGAAGGCTTTTTCACCCAGGAATGGCAAATACAACAATATCAGATAGCACTACCAGACAAAAGACCCAGGGGAAGACAAAGGGACAAGTGGAAAAACAGGGACAAGAATTCATTTGGATTTGATTAAATTCCACCTAGTGAGAACAAGTTTTCACTTCTGGGGTTAGTAAACAAGGAATTTGGGTGGACGTAACAGGTAATGCAAAACTGGCTTTCACATAAACTTCCAATAAGTTTTCATGAGATATCCAAAACTGAGGCTGAGTTTGCCATAAAATGTAACCAGATTCATAAAATTTTTCATTCAGACAAATCTAAGTTCCCTTCTGTGAACCTCATTATCCTGGAAAACAAGTTACTGAGGTTTTGATATCCCTCCTTGAATGGTTTTAGACCAATTAAGCTTCAGAGGCACAATTGCCCTGTTCTCCTATTCATCAGGTTTTTACAACATTTACCCTTTTGAAACATTAGTACTATGCCAAAAAAATACATTCTAACTCAAAAGGTACTTTAAGAATCCAAAACTAGTTCTGACATTGAGTAGAATTGAGTTGTTGTCAAATTCTCCATGAAGTGAAATAATTAGAAAGTAATAATTTCAGGACATTCACAATATAGTGTTTCCTTAATTTTTAATGTTGATACATTTAATATCTGAATTTTAAAAAGTTGAGGGGTTTTTTTCAAGTGAAAAGTCTGAGTGTTGCATTCCAAAAATGTAGGAATGGGATGTTTTGGCATCATCATCAGAGTTTCCTCTTTTTTCCCCTAATCGAAATTACTGCAAAAACTACCCAATTTCACAAAGCTTTTCATTTTTGACAGAATCTTAAATTTCAAAAGAACATAGTTCTATTGCACTTTCTTCAGCCTACTATAGGCTAATGGTGCATTTCCAAATATTATTATTAACTCATAAAACAAAACAAACGAAAATCAGATCTGGCTGTACTTTTGCTTCTTCTCATGATTTTCCTACTTTTGCTTCTTTCTCTCCTTACTCTGGCAGTGGCAGCAGTGGTGTGATGCCTTTTGTTGTAGGGCCATGTGCAAGAAACCCTTGGATTTAGTACTGCTGCTCAGCCCAGTGGGTTGTTTGCACATGCAGTGCTATAGTGCTGATGGGAAAGCTGTGAGATGTTTGCAGTTCATTGAAGATGAGGCAGATGTGGGCTTTTGGGAAGTGAGATCAGCATTTCTCTTCTTCCATTGTTACAGTCATTAACAATCCTCAGGATGAAATTCTGCACTGGGGATGTAAGTAGGACTTTGTTTCAGAGAGAACAGAGGAAGAGAAACATGAAGGAGGATACTGTCCAGTCCTTCTAATGAGGATTCTGTATCTTCTGCATCTGTCAGCTTCCTTACCTGCCTAGTGCCTGCCTGGTGGTCACCAGGATTTGAGGGTTGCTATAGGCATTAGAGATGACTGTTTTGCCTCACCTGATGAGAAATGCCTTTAGCAGGAAAACTGTGAAGTCCTGTGGCTCATCAGAGGCTGTACAACTTTAGACAGGAGGAATGGTATGATAGCCACCCTAAAGTCAGGATCACTGTCCTCTACAGTCATTGAAAGCAGTTGTTCTTGGCCATTTCCTCTGCTCATTCATTTTTTCTCCTCTTTCTCAAGCTCTTATTTCACTCCCACATCAGAACGATCAGGTTTGTATTTTTCAGGTCTTTAAAGCCAGCATATGGGTTTTAGTGTATATAAAACACTGCAGACTGAAAGAGAAGAATAAGGAAGTGTAAGGTGGTGATGACAGTGACAAGGACATATTTGTTAGGAGGCACAGAAGGAAAAAGGGTTAGATTTCTTGAAATCCTTGCTAAATAACAATATTATTACTCTATATTCTGGAAGGAAATGTCACTTTAGATTCATGATTTCTACAGTTAATTATATTTCATGAGATTTTCCTTTTGCTGTATATTAGTAGTGTTATGCCTCTCCATTCTACAGGAAATTCTGCAAAATTTTCTTTAGGCAACAATAAATTATCACTGGAGTTCAAAGTAGCACCTAAAAAGTCTTTCTTTGTGCACTAGCAAAATAAAAATAAAAATAAATATTAAAAAAGAAAGACGCAACTATGATATAATGAAAATTATATTCTAGACCAGTGACAGATCAAATACAAGAGCAAAGCTACACATTGCTGGGAATCTACCATTTCAAATGGAGATTGTGCAATGAAAACTGATCTCAGCAGAACTCCACAACATTCAAACCCTGAATAACTTGAGAAACATTAGTTCCTGGTACTGCTGACTTTGTGACTGAGTGTCCTCAAAGCTATAAGAGAAACTAGACCTCCTACATGGGTTCTGGGTACTATCTCTTCAGTACATCATTACTGAAAACAGAAGTTACATAGGAACTGAAATTCTAGTCACTCAGTGCCTGTGGCACACCACTTCCAAATTTCAATGGCAAGACAATGTATTCTTGGAATTTGGAAAAAGCACTAATAAATACAGAGAAAAAATGTTTCATTTAGGTCATTAGGTTACTCACAATATATAATAACATAAAATATTACAATACTCACAAGACACCCACACATTTCGGTGAATATATGTTCTTTGCATTCCTGATGCATTCTTGTTAGCATTTGAACATTCCTGGGCCCTTGTACCTGCTGCCCTCAATTACTGCAACAAGGAATAGCTCTTTCTTGGCTCTGTTACCACTTCTACCTGCTGGAAAGGAGGGAAAAAATGTCACTGCACAAGTAAATGGGAGTCCTGAGATGTTTTCATTTACTGAAGGCTGGAAAACATCAGAAATCTTTGCCTCTTGAAAGCACTAAAGAACACAGTTGTTGAAATTATGTGTTTTTTGAGATATTTAAATTACACACCCAAAAAGCTTAGTTATTTTGAAAAAGAGTTGACTCATTAAATGTCCACATGGTCAGAGTGAGCAACTCCTGGATTATCCTCTTCTTTCCATCTCTGACTCACTGGTTGGTCTTGGACAAAGTTTTCTGTCAGGTTTGAAAAAGCTTCTGTCCCAGTTTCATCACCTGTGAAACAGGATTGACTGATAAACACTTACTTCTCCAAGACAGCTCATTGGGCTTTGTGGGATTCTCTGGTTGATGTTTGCAAATGTAAATGAGTTCTGTGAATGTCAAAGGTTCTTACATTATAAAGTCATGACTTTACATACAGTTCAGACACTTTATACACAGATCCCAGGGCAGACATCATCCTGGGAAATAGTAGGGCTGGAGTTAAAACTGAAGCAAGGAGGAAAGGATGCTTGAATGGGAAAAGGAAATTACTTGTGGGGGAGACAGCACCATGAGAGTTTCTGCTATCAGCAGTCTTTCACAACATAATCTTCTGTGCTGCCGTTTCAGCTAGAAACAGGTTGCAACTTCATATAAGCACTCACAGAATAGGGGCTTGAAGAAAACAGGAAAAAACACACAATTTTTGTGGGAAAGATTCTAGCTGTTGGGAGCACTATTCACTTCATGGTGAAGAAGACACAGTGGAGTATGGGAGAATCATAGGGTCCTGTGTGGGAGTCCTCAAAGAAAAAAATCCCCTTTACAGTCTGTTTTGTCTGAGTCATTCCTCTTTTGAATCATGAGGTTGATTACACTTGCCTTCGGCACTTTACTAACCCGTGATAAAGATGTAGCTTGAAATCCCCTCAGCACTTCCTTTGACTGGTTTTATTGAGCATATGGGGGTAGACAAAATCCCAACCTGTCCAAATATATTCTTTTTTGAGGAGTTAGACACCTACCCCCTCTAGAACTGAGAGGATGCTGCCAGACTGTGGCTGTCCCCTCTGAATAAGGTGCAATTTTCCACAAGTCCCTCCCACCTTGGAAATGTAATACTTAAAATAAAGACTGTTGCCTGACCTACCTGTCAGGGGAAATGGAGCTGGAAGGGTAGAGACTGACAATAGTTAAATGTATCTGCTGTGGTGAGTATAATTTTAGTGAACCAGCACCAACAGCCAAGTCTCTCATTGTTGCTTTCTAGGTGCTCTAATCTCTGCTTGCTTATAGAACAGCCGACCACAGTTACCGGGGTTCTTGAGGTAAAGAAGGGAGGAAATATAAAAAGCTGGAGTGCTGCCATAGATTTGCTATGGAAGAACTGACATTTCCTTTTTTTGCTGAAAATAAAGGTCCATTTGGAAAAGTCTCTTTAACAGTGAGGTGTGCACAGTAGATGGAAATTTTTGATGGTTTCAGTGCGAATTAAGCACCTCTTAAAATTGCATTCATAAAACTGTAATCAGCTAAAACTGCATAGGATGTACACTTAACCTTGGAAATTTCCCTTTATATATATCACCCGAGGAAAGGATTAATCTTGAATTTGAGACATGTGCCTCTCTCATCTGTAACCATGAGGATAATGTTTAATATCCAAGGAGGAATTGAGTATCTTGCCATTTTAAATAAAGAATTATAAAATGTTCTAACAAATATCTTCTGCTTTGCTAAAAGAAAATGCCGTTCTTTGGAACACAAATGAAATAAAACCAGATCAAGAATAAGGATTTCGGATGTGGCAGGGAGCAGAGCATGCAAATACTCTAGTATATCCCAAGAGAGCTGCATGATCTTATAGCAGTAGGTTCATGGTGATGACAGCTCTAGTTCAGGTTGCTAAACAATCTTCAGTGGAAATCTGGTTTCTTTTTTTCACAGCTTTTTGCTTCTTCCTCTTTCAGGTAAAATTTTTCAAGTCCTTATTTAAAATCTTACATTCAAACAGAATTAAGAGTAAAGACGAAACGGAAAAAAATAGGCATTGTTCTGTAACATTGTCATCTGTGCATTTGTCATGAGTGGAAAGCATTTAAAAATCTAGCACACCTAACCCCACAGACTGATTTTCCTGGTCCTCTGATATTTTAGGCTGCGGCCCAGGTCATGATCCAAGTCTTAGAGAGAAGGTTTCGGCCAGGGAAACAGGTATTCCCCCTACAACTGCATAATTTTCTGCTCTGCAACACGGTCATCCCAAAGTTCTCAAATTTGAAAGACCACAAGTAGGACCTTCTATCAGGAGTTGATAGTCATTCTTTCACATATTATACATATAAAGCATATGACCTTCTTGGAAAAATCTGTCACAGAGATGGACCTGAACTACAGGTTACATTAAACACAGAAACAGAGTGCACAAATGTCCTGCGGGTCTGCTCCTGAGAATTCTCTGAAAATCTACTCAGAGTTCAGCAACACAGAAGTTGGTCAGTGAATCTGATTTGGTTGTTTGACCATCTAACCTGCAGCAGTAGTGGAATGTTAAAGAGTCAAGAGGGCCCCAGCAAAGCTTTTCTACGTTTCTGCAACAGATTTCCTAAACTCCCTCTTCAGTGTGTATGGTTCTGGTCTATTTGCAGAAGCTCCTAATTAGACCGATATCAATGATAGTTTTAGGGGGCATCAGACAAATACATTTTTATACAGGATCCAAGAAGAATATCATGAAGTGTTGAAAATGTTCATGTGCGTGGCTGGACAATGATGCTTGATCTTATTAGACTGTCTGATTTGGTAGATTTTTTTATAGTTTGTGAGAGAAGAATGGAAACATTATCTTGTTTAAGGGCTTTTCTTCTCTCCATAACTTTTATATTTTGTTGGCCTTTGTCATTTATGTCACATTGACTTTAATTCTCAGGCTTATTGGATATTTGTTTCCAAGTGTCCTTTTAGGACTATACCAGATGTTTTCCCTTCAATAAAGTTGTCTTTTAGTTCTTCTTTTTCGGTCACCTTTAGGCAGAAGAAACCTGATATATTACTCTGTTCTTTCTCATTTAATTTGTGATTTTGTTTTGTGACTTGGGTACAAAACTGAGACATGCAAACACGTATATGAACTTGACATCAGATGCTAACACCACTTAGGTGCTCCTGATTGACAGATTTCCTGGTTTGAAGTGTTCTCTATTTTCTGTTTGGTTTGTTTGTTTTGTTTTGTTTTGTTTTGTTTTTTTTAAGCTGGAGATTACTATAAATTTGATGTACTCAAAATTCAAAAGGCAAACATTAGTAAAAGGAGGTAAAGTGGCCAAAGAATGTACCTCATTAAGTGATTTGTGTCTTTTTCTGTCACCAGAATTTAATCAAGTCACTAAACTTCTGCATTAATATTTCAGTGCTTTCTGTGTTACATATGAATAAAATTATTTGTTCACAGAGTTAAATCTAATGTTCATTATGTTTTTGAAATATCTTTGAGACCCTTGAAGCTAAAGTGAATTTTTATGGATAGGTAGATGTACAGCATTAGCACATTCTTATGGCAGGAACAGGCAAACATCATTCACTCAAAAAAACCAAGGTCCTAATCCTTGTCAGATTTTAAGATGTCCAGAGAACAAAATAATAAAATAAAATTAAAAAAAAAGTTAAAAAAACCCTAAGCATGTGATAAAAGCTGGAATTAAATGCCTTGCCAGCACTTTAAAAATTCAGTTAAATATATTTACGTGATTTGGGGTGTGTTGGTATTTTGTTTTTGCTGTTCTTGTTGGGTTTGGGTTTTTTGTTGGTTGGGGTTTTTTTGGCTTTTTTTTTTTTTTTGCTTTTTTTTGTTTGTTTTTTTTTGTTTTTTGTTTATTTGTTTGTTTTTTGTGGTTTTTTTGTGGTTTTTTTTGTTTGGTTTTTGTAATTTTTCAAGTTTCTATAGTGTGGAGAAAAATTTAAGAATATGACAGTCTTATGAACCCTTGTCCTTCCATTGCAAAAGCATAACTACCCTCTGGCAACCACAGCATTGCATACCTGTATGAATAACATGAGGAAAATATTTAATGTATTTTTAGACACCTTTTAATGTTACTCCATAATTAAAGTAATTTGTAGCATGTATTAAATATTATTACATTGGTTTTGCATTCTGATTTTTAATGACTTTTGAAAAGAACCACTAATAACAGAAAAATAACACCACGTTAATTAACAGCATCAATTCAGAGTGAAGTTAATGGCACTGTTCGCATTACTAATGCAAGCAGAATTTGGCCCTTAGGAAGACATTTCATGTGGCAGTTACATGTTTGTCTCTAAAGTACCAATACCAGGTTTTTGTGGATGACTGGAAGATTCAGCTATAGTTGGAAAATGTTCCTGCACTCTTGAAACCATGGAAAGAGGTGTTGCACCAGCGACTTTGAGGGTGGAAAACCAAAGCAGAACAGAAAGACCAGGAAAGGGAGATTAAGGCCCAGAGAGCAATCAAGCAAATGAGTGAGACTTGGGGGATAAGGAAGAGTCAAACCAGATTGATAAAATCTAGGGCTAAAGGTTACAGCAGAGACCAAAACCCAGGTTAAGCCACCCTTCCTCATATCCCTGCTCTTCAATTAACACCAATTCAAAATGAAGACAATAAAGAAGTTGATTTTACTAAGTGATGCTTTATGTTTGGAAACAAAGCTCTCTGGCTTGCATTTTAGTACACTCCCCAACTTTTACCTATATTCTCAATTCAGTGTGACTCTCTCAGCCCGTGATCCTGAGTGAGGCCTTCTTCAAAACAGAGCTTCAAAAACAAGAGCAATTATCACCTCACCTGCTTCCTTTTGCTACTGGAAAAATCCGTTCTATCCATTCATTATTGAGCTCCACTACAATTTGTAACCAGCGATAAAAGGGAGTGAAGGAAAATAATTTGTTTTACATTAGAAGATATTGTAGAGTACTGTTTCTACAGCATAGAAGGAACAAATATTATTTTCAGTGCTCTTATTTAAGAGCCTAAATGCCGAGCTTGCCCATTACTTTAAAGCATTGCAATCATTGTAATGATTCCTCAGTAGTGTAGTAGATCTACACAGTCACAAGCCCAAAGTAATCTTTAAAAAACAAAACTAGGTTTTTTAAAAGGATTTTTCTTCCTTTTCCTTCCTATATACTTTCTACATTGAGCAACACTACGTGCTGAATCCTGAAAGGATACTCTCAGCTGGCAAACAATCATTCTTGAAGGAAACGGGTTACTTTTAGAATATTATCTAGCTAAAGATTTTGAAGTCTTTCAGTAACATTAATTAAATAATTCTCTCAACACCTCACTTGAGGTACTATTATCAGTCCTGCTTTTCAGTTGAGTAAACTGGGCCTGCCTTGCCCAATGTCAGATATCAAGCCAGTGAAAGCAATGAACAAAGAATAATGCCAGACTTCTTCTTGCCTTTCAACACTTCAGCTCTTAACCATTCCTTTGTCACTGTGCCATACAACATTCCTCCGGCCAAGAGTGCCTGAGGGGAACTTTGTCTTTAATACACTGGAAATTCAAAAAAACCCACCGCAATTTGGACATAAATGTTTTGAGCTAATGTATGAGCACTTTCAATAAAATAGTAATTTCACAAAAAACTGTCCATCAAGTTCTCCTTCAGTAAGGGATGAAAGAGTTCTTAACAAACTGCTTGTTCCCATGTTTTTCCTTAATGCTTTGGAACAGAAGCTGTTTGGGGCATCCCTAGAGGTGATGGGTGCCTTTGGCCATTCACAAGCAGTGGCACTCCTCACCTTTAAGATGAGTGGTTGGTTACATTCCTGAGCCATGGATTTCCCAGAAAGTGTTTGTCAGCTGTTGGTTTTCAGAAACTGACAGTGATAGCTAATTTTTCTCACTCCAGCCTATGCGAAACCATTGAAAATCTGTGGACCAGACGAAACAGGTCTGCAGACCCCTCAGGTGGAACAAGATATTTTTTTAGTTAATTGGTTGAGATTTTTTTTCCCAAACGTACGTAGTAATTGTAGAATAAGATCAGCAATTTCATAGAAATGTTATTTTATTGCTCTTCCCCTTCTCATATCATCGGGAGTGTAGGTCTCCCCTCTATGGTCTGGTATGTACCTGTCTAAGGGTACAAACCGTGAGTATGTGTTGACAGCAAATATTAAATATATACTTTTTTGATGCTAAATTGTCATATGAAATTAGAAAACCATTTTAAAGGAGTCCCCATCATAGATATGAATGTAATTCTTGGCCTGATTTCTGAAGTCTATAGAACTTTTCAAGTTTTCATCCTGCTATTAAAATATTATGCCTTTTTACGGTTATATGATCCTCTTATTCACCAAAAGATGTTTTTATCTTACTAAGTCAATCCCTACAAAAGTAAACTACTTCCTGAACCCATTCCTCTCTTCTTTCCCACCAAAATTTTTAAGTAGATAAGCTTTTTAAGAAGGGATAGCTTCATACTTCTACCAAGCATCTTTTCCACAGGGAATGACAGAAATACTTTCACTGAATATCTTCACAAGTGAAGTGTTAAATAAAAATTCCCTGCTCCATATTTGGTCTCCAAATAAGCTGAAAGATGCTTCCTACTTATAAACAAAACAAACAAAAATAATACTAAAAAACAAAACAAAACCAAAACAGCAGCTCCCCCCCACCCCCGAAAAAAAAGCCCCAAAAAACAACACCAAGAAAACCCCACAAAGAATAACCAGAAGGTATGTTAACCAGAATAAAAAGGTCAAGAAGGTATACCCCTCTGATAATGCTGGAAAACTGGCAACAACAATTGAGAAGAAGGCTGAGGTACTCAACATTTTCCCTCAGTCTTTAATGTCAACCCCTTTTCCCCACACTTCTCAAGAGTGTGGACTGCAAGATGGGGCCTGTGGGACCAAAGTGCCTCCCACTGTAAGTAAAGATCAGGTTCATGACTGTCCAAGAACTTGAATGTACATAAGTCTATGGGATCCGATGAGATGTATTCCAGAGTCCTGAGGGGATTGGCTGATGTAGTTGCCCAGCCGCTCTCCATAATATTTGAAAAGTCATGGCATTCAGGTGAAGTCCCAGGTGACTGGAAAAAGGGAAACACTTGCTGATCATTAAAAAGGGTCAAAAGGGAGACAGTCAGGACCTACCGACCTGTCAGTCTCACCTCTGTACCTGATGNTTGAATGTACATAAGTCTATGGGATCCGATGAGATGTATTCCAGAGTCCTGAGGGGATTGGCTGATGTAGTTGCCCAGCCGCTCTCCATAATATTTGAAAAGTCATGGCATTCAGGTGAAGTCCCAGGTGACTGGAAAAAGGGAAACACTTGCTGATCATTAAAAAGGGTCAAAAGGGAGACAGTCAGGACCTACCGACCTGTCAGTCTCACCTCTGTACCTGATGAGATCATGGAATAGATCCTCCTAGAAGCTCTGCTAAAGCACATGGAGGACAGGGAGGTGATTTGGGACAGCCAGCATGGCTTCACCAAGGGCAACTCCTGCCTGACCAACCTAGTTGCCTTCTATGAAGGAGTGACTGCATTAGTGGACAAGGGAAGGCTTACAGATGTCATTTGTCTGGACTTCTGTAAAGTCTTTGACACAGTCCCCCACAACATACTTCTCTCTAAACTGGAGAGAGATGGATTTGATAGGTGGACTTTAAGACAGATAAGGAAGTGGTCAGATGGTCTCATCCAGTGGGTAGTGGTCNCAACTCCTGCCTGACCAACCTAGTTGCCTTCTATGAAGGAGTGACTGCATTAGTGGACAAGGGAAGGCTTACAGATGTCATTTGTCTGGACTTCTGTAAAGTCTTTGACACAGTCCCCCACAACATACTTCTCTCTAAACTGGAGAGAGATGGATTTGATAGGTGGACTTTAAGACAGATAAGGAAGTGGTCAGATGGTCTCATCCAGTGGGTAGTGGTCTGTGGCTCAGAGTCCTGATGGACATCAGTGACAAGTAGTGTCCCTTAGAAATCCATATTGGAAAAAATACTAGTTAATATCTCCATTAATGACATAGATGATGTGATTGAGTGCACCCTCAGCAAATTTGCAGACAACACAAGCTGAGTGGTGTGGTTGACACACCTGAGGGACAGGATGCCATCCAGAGGGACCTGGACAATCTTGAGGAGTGGGTCTATTGGCATCTCATGAAGTTTAACAAGACCAAGTGCAATGTGCTGCACCTGGTTTTCAGCAACCCCTGGTATCTACACAGGTTGGGGGATGAACAGATCAAGAGAAGACGTGACAAGAAGGACTTGGGCGTGTTGGTGGATGAGAGGCTGGAGATGAGCTAGCAATTTGCCTTTGCAGCCCAGAAAGTCAATTGTATCAAAAGCAGCAAGGCCAGCAGGTCAAATGAAGGGGTTCTGCCAATCTGCTCTGCTGTGGTGAGACCCCACCTGGGGGAAGAAGGAAGCGCAGGAAGAATGCAGACCTGTTAGAGCAAGTCCAGAGAAGAGACACTAAGGTGATTAGATAGATGGAGCAACTCTCCTACAAGGAAAGGCTGAGAGCATTGAGATTGTTCAGCCTGGAAAAGAGAAGGCTTTGGGGTGACCTATTGCAGCATTCCAGTACCTAAAGGGAGCTTACAGGAAAGATGGAGAGACAATTTACATGAGTATGCAGTGACAGGACAAGAGGGAATGGCTTCAAACTGAAAGAGAGTAGTTTTAAATTATATATAAGGAAGAAATTCTTTACTATGAAGATGGTGAGAAACTGGAACAGGTTACCCAGATAAATTGTGGATTCCCTGTCACAGCTGGGATGGGAAGTGTTCAAGGCCAGATTGGATGGAGCTATGATGAACCTGATCTAGAGAAAGATATCCATGCCTATGGTGGGGATGTTGGAACTAGATAATCTCTAAGGTTCGTTCAAGCCCAAGACATTCTATGATTCTGTGATACTTTTTACAACTCTGGATTCCAATGGAACGGACAGTGATCCAAAACACAGAGACAATAATTCAAATTCTGAAAGAACAGAGTGCTGGATCCTCAGCTGCATGCATTCTGACTAGAATGCTTGTGCACTTTCCCATAAACCTTATAGGAACACTGTAGCTCAAACTCCAGCAAACATAATGCTTCTCAGCAAAATGCCCACAGATCACTGCCTTGTCTCCTGGCTTCCTCTCAGTTTTGCTGCTTTGTATTTTACTTCTTACTTAATGAACCAGATTCGTGAATCACCATCTGGAAGTAACTACACACTCTACCCCTTTCCCCCTAGAGGCTAAGGATGTGTCCACCAACTACTGTGAAGACTACATGAGATATATGAGAGTTAAACTGTTTCAGTCTAAGCCCCTCCAGTGTACTATCAGCCTGCAAAGAGAAAAGAAGAGAGAGAGAGACTGTTAAATTTTTTCCAGCAATCTGATGAGAAGAGAGAGAGACAGACAGAGAGAGTTCACTTGGTTAATTTTCTAGCCAGCAGCTACAACAGTGCTTCTATTAGGAGATATGAAAAGCGACAAAGAGATATAATAGCTATAGATTGGCTTTGTTGGCCAGAAGAAGTTCTAACTGTGCTGGGGGAACGAGGAGGTACAGAAGCATGCTCTCAAGGGATATTTTTTTACTTTAATATCATCATTTTGGTGCATCTCTGGCTGTACATTCACTTAACACTGACTGAAAATAAAGGTTTTAACATATCACACTGCCTGACCAGATAGCTGAAATGAAAGCTGGAAAGAGTGCATTGACCTTGTGTTATTCACTTTTGTGTTGACTTTGTGAGATTCAGACTCAAATTTTGTTGGTATAATGTTTTGAGCAGAAATCTTCCTTCAACAGATACATTTTTTTCATCATATCTTTACTCTGTTTTCCCCCTCTATGAGAGAAGATGGGAACATGCCATCTTGCTTTATAGTCTGCCCAATCCACTGTCATTAGATTATTTCTCAAATTTATTTGTCAAATTCCTTGCCCAAACCTTTCTTCTTGTACTACTTCATTCTGAACAAGAAACCACACATCACTTGTCTATTTCATTCATTCTTAAGCTGAAGCAGTACTGTCTCCCGAAGCACAAGCATTTGAGAGTTACACATTTTCACGTTTCTCATCCATGTTAAATCCAAGATCATTTTGCCCCGCCCCCCCCCCC
>VXBX01003191.1:268869-347613 GCA_013400415.1 Scytalopus superciliaris | reverse complement strand
CTCCCCCTTACAGCCTCCTTCTTCTTCTCCTGACTGCTTGCCTGGATAAAAATAAAAATGCTTAAAGCAAATCCTTTCATAACCTTATATATTGGGGTGGTTAGACCAGAGCTTCTAACATGAGAGAACACATTTCCAGGAATGGGTGTGTGCCTGAGAGCAAGAAACTAGACAGGACTGGGTATCTGGCAAACAGTCCAATTTTTGTGATCTAAATAATTTTCATTTTTATTTCCATGAAGATCTGACCTTTGGAGAAAGAATCTCTTACAAATTTATGTGACACCAAATAATAGTTGTCTCAGAGATATTTTTTCTTCCTGCAGACATGCACATAGCAAAGAAAGTTAGTTATTATAAATGAAAAACAGAGACATGCAAACAAAAAGGGATGCATATTTATACATTGTTTTCTGAAATGTTCATGTGATTTTGTGCAAGGATGTTCCTTGGCTTCTCAGCTATAATGTTAAAGTTACTGACATCTACAGTGTTGTAACAACAGTGAGAATTTGCCAAATATAATGGTCATCTAAGATTTCATTGCTATGCTGCACAAGTCAGAGCCACTACAAAATTTAAATCTTGCTAGATACAGGCTCAAAATGTTTTGCTTTCTTAGGGTTAGGTCCAAAGAGTGGTTTGGGGCAAATCAATCCAAATTTTAAGCATTGCAAAGATCCTCAACATCTCACTCATCTGCTGCCAAAGTCTGAGTCTTTAATTATATATACAGTATTTAACTTCTTCACTAAGAGCAATTGAGAGCTTCATCCAGCATGCCAGATAACCAAGTGATTCAGGCAATGTTCTTGGATGTGGGGAAAAAAAAAAGACCAAAAGGAAAAAAAAAGACCTCAGTCTGCTCCAGATCAAAGATGAAGATTTTAAAACTGCTTCCCGACTTTTTGGAGAGCAGTCTGAAGGCAAGGGCTTAGGTTGAAGGTGTATTTGTTTCTATACACATGAATCCTCATGAGGAGAGCCTAAGGCAGAGCTACGTGTCCACGTCCACAGTGATTAGAAATCTCAAGAGACCCCTGGTCCCTGAGAGAAGAAATCAGCTGCTTGTCTGATATGTGCTCTATGAGATGCCTACAGCCTCCTGCTTTTCAAGAACTCATCTCTAGGTTCCTCACTCCTTGCATTTCATGTGTTGCCTGCAACACTTGGGACTGCAGATTTCACAAAGCTGCTAGGCACCTAAAAATTGCAGGTTGCATGACCTAAGTTCTTTTATGGATCCAGCCCCCAGCTCACTACATATTCCCATGTTAAGACTAAGCTCTTCCTCACGTACCTGGGCTCACTGCTAACAGCCTATGACATACCGTTGAGGTCATTCTAATTCCCTCTAGTACAAGGTAAGGGATACACATGCAGGAGGTAGTTCATTATGGTATTATAATCATGCCCTGCTTATACCCCAAAGTCATTCACTTCCATTAAAGGCCAGGAGAGCGACTGTGAACTGAATCCCAAAATGAGTAAGTAGCACTGTTTGGAGAGAAGGTCGATGAGGTCATTGTGCTATTCATGGTGATGGCAGCCCTCATGAATTCACCTATTATTTTTTATTTCACTGCCTTCCCAGAAATCTTTCTGAGCTTTAAATAATTACAACCTGTGACATTATTTGTTTAGGATTTTGTTTCATTAACCAACGTACATTCCTACTTGTTCCTTGTTTTTCCTAAATTCAAATATTTAGTATTACATACAGGCTAAGCAGCTGGGCCAAGTGAGATTAGCAAAACAAGTGGGTCTAAGAGAATGTCAGTTTTCAGTTTTATCTTTTTGTACTGTCAATGCAGTAATGACTGCAAGGACTGTCCAATAAAATCATTAGTCTTTTCTTCTTTAACTCAGGAAAAGACATATATATCAATCCTGAAGGATATTGCCTGCAGGCTACGAAAACAGAGAAGAAAATCACATGGATAAGGAAATACTATAAGCATTTTGATATTTACCTGTTTTTTTATGTGAGTGATTTTCACTGCACAAAATTTTTTCAGGATGTACTGGTCAGAGGCAATCCTAGTGGCTGTGTACACCAATGAGTACTCCCAGTTGTTCCTAATCTGGGAACTAACCCGTTACACTTCAGGGCATCAAGTGAAGAAAAGCACCAAAGAAACAGCATAGTAAATCCAAACAGCCTTTACTCACCTGCTTAGGTTCAGTTCAGGCTACTTGATCAGGATATAAATTAAGGTAGATCAGAATTCTTTCCTGGACTAAAGGAGAAAAACACACTGATCTTAAAATCAGATTTTCTTCCTTTGGTATGAAAGACAAAGAAAATGAGAATTTTCTAAAAAGAAGTAGGTATGTTTGGAAAGACTGCCAAACTTTTTATCCTCACTGAATCTTTCTTCATGAGACATTCAGTAAAAGAGAAGAAGAGTAAAGCAAATGAAGTCATTGAAATTACTATTGAGAGTTATAGTCAAAAATGGGAAAGTAAAATCAAATACGTCACTTCCCTCCTGGAAAAATACACATTTTTAGTCAAAAATCCATTTCAAATACCCTGATAGTTGCAATTCAGTTTCCCCAAGGGAAGCTAAAAGGCCAGTTCCTAGGTATGGAGGCCGTAAGGACATTGTACTGTTTAGCTTAACTGTCAGATCGGTACATAGGGAGACAACACCATTCACTATTTAAAAAGAGTGGTGAGCAGGATCTGTTTAGGGGCACTACAGGGCAAAATTGCTAAATGATGCAATGTGCAAGGTGAAAAGGAACCTTATCCAGGGACACAACAGAAGGAGACCTAGAAGAAAGGATCTCAAAGACTGATTTGGTCAATATTGATCAGATTCAGCAATCAACATTCAGGAGTAAACTTTTTGCAGATTCTAGTTGGCACTGCAGTCAAGCCTTGTGGTTAGTGTACTTGTTTTATACAGCATTTAATGTTTATGGCTGTAAGTGGTCAAGACCTCAATTTTATGTCTGGTGGAACCTGGTACAACACAATGTCCTAATACCATGCCTGGGCACTTGTTCAGTACCATCTGTTAAACAGAAGTGTTCCCTGACAGCCTGCCATTTAACTATTAGACTAGTCCAACACTGTTTAACTGATGAGTGCTGACAAGATCACAGTATAAACTGATATAATTAATTTATTATTGTTAATATTATTGGCTTTATTATTACTCTACCACCCTCTATTCCCAATCACAAATAGAGTCGTTTGTGATGGACAGTGTAGAAACATTACATAAAATAATATCCATAACTCAAGGGCATTACAAATCAAATACCCAGAAATTAGATAATTAGTGCCAACAAAAATGATGTGGTACTTGTTTGCCACTAAAAAAGTCAGCATTTGCCAACAATAAACTCACTGTATTATTCAACATGATCCTACACAGTTAGAGTATGAAGTTATCAAGGTTGCTGCAATTTGGGGAAGCAAGTCTTCTTATATCATCCAACTATTTCTGTTCCCCACGTGTAGCCCCACTCTTTGCTAACTCAGCCCAGACTGTTTGAATTAATGGACCAAACACCAGATCCAGCAAAGATGGAACTAATCAGGGCAAATTCACAAGCTCTAAAGAACAAAACAAGATCTGGGCCGGTGTGCTCCTTCTCATTTTAAATCAAAATAAATCACAAAATGTTCCAACTTGACTTTGTAAGAAAGTGATTCTGGATCATGCAGTGATACAGGTCAGAAAGTCCAACGTGCCACCAGTTTATTACAGCATAAGTAATAAGAAGAGCAAGTCATAACAGATACAAAAATGGAGCCCTTGTGTATGATTTGATTTTTCAGGTTTTTTGAAGACTTTTTTTGGTTTTGGTTTAAATCCTTGCTTTGGGACACACACAAATAGTTTAGCATTCTGAAATCTGTTTTGCTGAAAATAGAGACAGGAAAAGGGAAACTTACATCTTTAATTACGATCCTATTGTTGGTAGAATTTATAAATTATGATATTGTTACCTGAGGGCTTGCTGACAGACTGCATCATTTCTCCTCAGTCTGGCTCTAATCCCAGCTTCTATTTTTTCTTTTAAATCCTGGAATGCAGACAAGAAAAGGGTTTCCCTTCAATAAACCAACTGTCTGAACCCAGATTACTGTGCTGTGTCACATAAAGGATCTAGCATTAATCTCCTCAGCTTTTAAACAATATAAAATATCTACAGTATTTCCTAGTCTCTTTTTCAGGTAATGGAGTTTATTTCATACAATGATCTTTATAAAACCAGAGTAGAGCTCAGACTGGGATTGAAACAACTGATTTGCCTGGATATTTTGCCCACCACTAGTTAGGTCTTTATACCTTAGTCAGTAATTAGCCAAGGGTTGCCTACCCAGCACTCAGTTAGATGGAAAATTAAAGACCTGTTATTAATGAGAAATGCATTGCAAAACATACTTGTCATAAGTCACTTCCAATGCAATGCCTTGAGAAAAGCAAAAGAACCTAAATATGAATGAATGGAAATATTATCAGTAAAAAAAATTGGTTTTCAGTGGCAGATAGATAAGTAAAATGAAGCTATTGTTGAGGCAATCGCCTTCCAGTTCATTATTTGGTGCAGTCACCTATTTGCATCTCAGTGAAATAAATTCCTCTCCAAAATGCAGCTCCACTACCTTGGATAACCCACAAGGATCAGCAGCCAGTGAGCTGAAGGAGTGTGCAGGGTATGCAACTGTTGCTCCACTGTCAGAAAAGCTGTGTAAGACTTCACAGAAGCTGTCAGGAGATGCTGCAATTCAGCTTGGAAAGTGATTGTGTCCATCTATACACTATAAGCAGTATTGGTTTTAGTTAGACAAGACGTGTAAACCACATGTGCTGAAAGGTGTTCACACCTTTCACTCAGCAAACAACTCACTTTGCACGAACTTGTATTGGGGGAATACATGAACCAGCAGTTCTGTTGGAGATGTCTTCATTTGGATGAGCCAAAGTCAATGACAAATAATCACTGAAGGTAACATTGCTGCAAGCCTACTTGTATCAATTCCTGGATCCAGGCCAAATTCCCTGTGGACTATTTCCATTCTTCTAGGGTGACATACCTGCCTGGCTTTCAACTGGAGACCATATCCTTCATCATCTAAAACTTTAATTCCCAATAATACTGTGGAAAAGCATTCAGACGACTTATTTATCATGACAATGAACAGAACCATCAAATTTAATTCAGCAAATAGGTACAGCATAAAAAGTAAGAAACAATTCTTCCAAATACTGGCTGCAATTCTGCTCTGTACAAAGGACTGAAAATATTACAGGTACAAAGCAGTCTTTTTTTATTGGAAACAATTCTATGGTGCAATAAAAGCTATGCAGTATTGCCAAGGTTTTATGTTCTGATCTTTGCTTTCCTGTATTCAAATTTTTAGCTTGGATGAAATCAAACTTCTTTGAAAGTACTAAGGAACCAAATCAGTTAGACAGAAACAGAATCTGAACCTCACATTTGCAGCATCATTTGAAAATCTATGCAGAGGAAATTAACTCTATGCCTTTGCAATTAAAAAGACCAAACAGACTACTTCAGAAAAAGTTAGTCCCCCAGGGAAAAATGAATATAACTGTCTCCAGCTATATAGAAGACACCAGACTCAGAAGATACAAAACACTGAGGGGTTTTTTTCTTCTTTTTTTATGGTCTTCGCTGCTACAAGCAGAGAGATGGGAATTTGGAATTCCCTGGGCCCCCATGGAACTCAAATATATCCATATTCCTGCAATGCAGTTTCGCTGTATAAATGTACTAACCTCCCACTAAGAAAATTAGGTCTTTAATCACTTAAATCCAAATAAAGCATTGTTATATCCTAAAGGCACTAAAGTTCTTCACTTTTAAGAGTGTCTGAACATTTCCCAAACACAACTACAGTGGGGGGAAGTTCTTTTACTTAATTTTCTGTAATTAAAGAACAAGTCAGGTAGAAACCAAAGCTGTATTTGTGATATTGCTTGCTAGAAACAGAAGGTTTGCCTTCCACAATCCTTATTAAATGTAAAACCAACACCAAAAAGCAGCAAGGAAAGACAACAAAAGATTGAAGAATCCCCAGTATTATTACCCATGAAGGAAACAGTCTAGATTGAGACACCAAAAGATATCTCATACTCTTTCCCTGTACAGTGATTTATGAAATTTCTGGTTACAAGTTTAGACTTTCAGGTTTGCAGTAAATGCTTGGATTTTTCCCAGAATAACCTGAATTAAATGGTTTAGTCATCCATATTTAGAATGATCAAAGCAATAAATTAGGCATGCAGAAATGAAATGCAAAAGGAATATCTCTGAACCACCCTAAGTGACCTCCTTCAACACTTACAAGCTCCAGAAGAGCCTACCATCAAATCATCTAACATCTCTCTTAAAATAAGCATCCTGCTCAGGGAAGCATACCATAGAGAGCATCCATTGTCCTGATATATTAATATGAAACTAATAATGAAGGAACTGTCTCTTTTGATAGGTCCCTCGCAAGTTTGAATGGTGATAGACTTTATCACAGCATTTTTTTCCCCGCTCTCAATTTGACTAATTCCCTTGCACTTCATGCTCAGGAACTCTCTCCTTGCTGTTAAAGTAGAACACTTCGTTTTTTGAGCCTGCTACACGAAAAACTTCCCCTTTGAGTCAGTGGACACAAAGGATTTATGGAACTTTGTTAACTTTGAGGCAGGCTGATCTCTGGCTGAATATCCGCATGTATGTTGCACAGACAACCCTACAAGTTGCCTCAGTTGTGAACAGCTTGACAAGTTTGGTATGATTACAGTTGGGATCAACATTTCAATACAACATAATTAGTCTGTCAGGTGTTTAATTCATTGAGCATATTAGATTATCCAAGTTGTCCTCATTAAGGCTGTATTCCACTAACTTGAAGCTTAATTTTTAAGTAAATTACTAGTATCCTTGAAATGCTGGGGCTTTTCATATATATAATGTTAAACACGTGCATAAGAGGTGTAGTAAATAGAAATATTGGATCTTTTATATTAGGACTTTTTAAAACTACTTAATATCATACTTAACATTTATTTGCAGATTGTTTTAATTTATTTTGTTTTGCTGGTTTTTGTAGTATCCTTGTGCTAGTTTTAGACACTCCTTGATAGTGCAGCTTGTGCTAGGACCCCTAATAAGGGATCATGGTCTCATCCCATTCTGTGTGCTGTACAAACACAGAACCTAGTTGTAGAGAGTTTTAATATAAATGTAACACATCAATATAGCAGATCATGAGCACAAGGCAAGTATAAGAAAATTCACACTATTTGTACTAAAAAAAAATATCATCTTTCAGTCAGAGGAGCCAATGGTACGTGACAGGGTGGTTTGTTACATGAGACCGCAAAGTTATGTTCTTACCTGGCACCTGGATTGCTCTGTGTTGAGAAACATAATTTATAAATATGTCAGGCAGCATTTTCAGTGATAAGGACATAAGAGTGGTACTAAACAGACCTGTTCACTTCTTAGTTCAGATGATTAATGCCACTGCACCTTTATGGGATGCTACAAACTGGAATAGTCTGACTTATTTGAAAGCAGAGTGGCACATAACAGGCAAGGTTTTTGAGTGAGGCTCTTACAGGTTACGCAATATAAATATTTAGTGAGGATAATAATAACAAATGTAGACTGTATGTTCATGTCTCCCCACTGGAATCTGTTTAATTGCAGTCTACCACAGTGGATGTACACATCTTTTGCCCATGGGATTTCATGTGATTTCAGAAGGGCTTCCATATCATGTGGGAAACATCAAAAGGATCTGGTCACTCTGGGTGGAGTTTAATTGTCATACCCTATTTCTGTATTATAAAAATACTCACTTGCACCCTATGTACATAAAAATAGAAGTTAATATCAAATAAAATGTGTATCAAACACAAAGGAATAAAAGTGTAAATATATACATATCACACTCACAAAAACACACTCATGGAAGTACCTGCCACAATCTGTATCTTCTTCCTTAACCTTCAAAACTGGAGACTAATTTCTTAATCTGGCTTTAGTTAAACTTCCTTTGCTGATTTTGGCACTCATCAAAAAATAAAACCAATCAAATAGAAGGAGTGGAAATTCTACTTAGCCCCTGTCACAATTAATGCTGCTGTTGTAAGAATTCACAGTATGCAAAGCAGGTTCAAGCTACCCTAAGTGCCAAGCCCTGCTATGATTGAAAGAAATTGACAATTCTTGGGTTAAAAGGCAAGAAAACCACACTATCTTCTCCACTTTACAGAGAGCATCCTTTTGCTTAGTCAGGCTTAAATTGCCCATTACAAAGAGAAAAATAGAAAGGTGAAGGGTTATCTTAAAAAGTGACGTTAGTAGTAACAATAACATCACACATACCTTTTGCACTGTAGCAAAAGTATAGTCAGCTATATTCAGACTTAAAAATAAATAAGTAGCTAAATCAAATGAAATTGCAATGCAACTTACTATAAATGTAACAGAAGTAAATGTGACACAAAGTTAATTCCATAAATGACTGAGCACTCTAGGCACTGCATCATTTGCTGATGCTGTTTGGTTGCTGCAGATATGAAACAAGAGTAATTTAGGAATCCAAAGTAGAACACACACGAAGAAAAAGAAAATTAGGATTTCTGTAGTTGTCTTTTAGCAATCTTTGTACACTCCTAACTATAAATAACTCCACAAAGAACAGCTTGGTGCACATATTATGAAAAAAACAGTCTTTATTATATTCCCTTATGCATTATCCTTTCACTTAAGGTCCTGAACATAGAATACTGTTTTTCATGAACTTTTGTTAAACTTTTTTTACAACACTTAAAGGGAGACAATAAAGGCCTGACCATTTGTCCAATTCTAAGAAGTCTGAGGGTAAGCAGGAATTAGTACTGGTAAATAAATATTTTCATCCAAGCCCAGGATATTACATTTTCCTGACCATTCAGAGAACTTCTTTAATTTCTGCAGTGAAAACGGCAAGTGACTTGGGAGATGATCCTTAGAAGGAATTAATGTTCACAGCTTTGACACCAGCAGCTGTAGCTACCCTGTACAAGGTTTTCTGGGATATATGTTATAACTGCATCACCACTGAGACTGTACACAATGACATCCTCCATTTTGGAAAGTGAGCATCTGGATTGCTGAATATTGAACAAATTAATGAGCTGAAAGACACTGCAATCTGTTACTCTTGTATTTATACAAGTATTAAATCAAATGTTGAATATGAGCTTAATATCTGGCTTCTGAGAAAGACCAACAAACCATTGATACTTTACAGAGGGTCCTTTGAACTCTTGCTGTAAGCTTCAGTGTTCTCAAATTCATGAACCTGTACCACTTGCCTGATAAAACTATTTCTCTTGATTGACTTCACTGTCAGAGTCCAGTCTTAATTGGTCAGACCTATACGGGAAGCCATACAACAGACTTGAACAAATTACAGGGATCTGAGGTGTATTTTGGGGAAAAAATTGGGACTGACACCATTTGCTCCCTACAGACTTCCTGATATATTATACTGAAAGAGGAGAGCAGAATTCTTTGCATTAGATGCTTTTACAGGTACTGCCCAGGGCACTTACAGTCCATGGGTTAATTATGGAGCCACAACTTCTACCATAACCTATCTGCACTAATACTGCTCTCTCACCCCCTCTAGTGCACTTCTATCCAAGGTAAATTGAAACATCAATACACTGACCAAAAATGTCTCCATAGCCATTATTGTACAAAGAGCCAAAGTGTTCATAAAAAAATCAAGACCAATGAATTTTCTTACTAAGTGGCTAAAACATCCTCGGCGTTTCTGGAGCTACTTTGCTGCTCAAGGGTTTTCAATATGATGCTCTGATGATAGAAGAACCACTTCTATCAAATATTAAGCTACTGTAAATTTACTATAATTGAATAATATGCCTCTTCGCTTTGGTTCACTAAAACTGTAGCAAGGTTCTCATCTCTAAGCGATCGTTCCACAGTCTGTTTCAATATATGTCATGTCAGACAAGGCTCATATATAGTACCATTTGAGATTAGTAATTCCAAAGCCAAGGAACCTTGTAAAAGATCTGGATGATTGACCGTAAAGTATGTAAGTATTTAGTCAAATTAAATTGCTATTAGGGTTTTCAGCTCCATATTTAAACACAAAACAGTTGAATAAATCTTTGCTACTTTAGAGAAGTACTATCTACAAATTCAAATGAATGAAGCAAATTCCACAGGGATTTTCAGGAAAAAGAATTGGAGAAATATTTGTAATTTTCAGTGGCCACTTCTATGTGACAAAAGGATTTGTAGATGTTTTTCCATCCATGGAAAAGACAATGGTGACTGGATAGTAACTCTGTAAGATTCCTTTCTCCATGAACTCTTCTGTCTTGAATGAAAGGGAAGACCTTGTACTTTCAGGAGTTGTTCGGCAAGACAGAATAGTACCCCAATGCAAGTTGTTGAAGAACCCAAGCATACCAAGTAATTACCTACAGACTCTCTAACCTCAACGAGTTTTCAGGTGTGCTGTTGTTCTCCTCTGTAACCAGTTTCTGATGGAACCTCAAAGCTGAACACTAACCAATAGTACCCTCTTATCCAGATTTTTTTTTTTTAGGAGTATGTGTGTGGTTTTGTTTTGTATTTTTGCCTCGATGTCTTTGTGTAAAGGAAGTAGTGTATGATGTTTCTGATGTACTTGTGTTGACTCATAAGAAATTCCCATGTCTATAGTAAGTTATTTCTAATTTCAGAGGTAAGGGTAGGTAATGTATTGATCCTTAAATCTATCTACCTTAAAGATACAGAGAGCAGAAAGAACAAACTGTATCTGTCACAGGGAATCACTCTAGCTCTTGGAAATAATAAACCTGACAGAACTATGAATGCAAGATTTGATCTATATCAGAAAAACAACTTGTTGAATGCCATTGAACAATTAATCAAATTCAACATAATACATTTTTTTTAAAAAAATAAGTATTTTTGCAATATTTAAGATGTCTGCAAAGAGATGTACTAAAAATTTAGTGGAAGTTTCTTCAGCCTAAATGAAAATATTGGAAAGAGTCTGCTAAAGGTCATTGCTACTTCAGTTTTCAAGACCAAAACTATTTGGTGTTTTTTAAGTCAATGTGATAGGGGATTAAGTTTGGGTATAATAGTGAATATTTTGTCCACAGCCACACTAACTGCAATAGTGTGTGCTTTATCTAATTGCTCTTAATAGTATATTTATAACAGGGACAGTAAATAACAACAGTATCGAAGCAACTTTTCTCCTTGCTGCCATTCATTTTTGGTCATCATTAGGATGAAAAATTAAAAGACATTAGAAACCACTAACAAGTAGATATTTTTTCAGGTGAATTTCTCAGTACAATATGTAAAGAAGGGGGTAAAAATGTCAGAAAGACTGTGTGGTATGTACCTGCATATGCATACACCATGTGCTCCCAAGAGGCCATTTCAGAGGCTAAGGGACTGGGAAAGGAAAAGATTTCCTTTTTCTCCCAAGCGTACTCATACAACACATGGGATTCCTGCAACTATCCAAAAGGGATTTGTATCTTTGAGTGGACATTATTGCAGAACAGCTCCACAAATATTCACTTGGAGTTTTAAATTAATTAATTGTGAAGGTCTGCATATCCTGTATCTGCAAATCCAAAAGCACTGTCAGGAGAATTGACCAAAACCAGCAAATTCATGAGAAATATTGGGAACATATTTGGAAAAGTTACTGCTCAATTGGTTAATAAGTGAACCAACACACACACCCGAAAAAAAAAGTTGGAATGTATTTGGTTTTCCAGGGAGAAAAACTAGCTGTGTCCAATCAAAGATCACAATTTAAATACAGAGATGTAATCCAGCTGCAATCATGATATTTTTTTTTTTCTTGTGCCAGATCCATAAACTTTAAATGCTTTCATACTCTTGAGATGCAAAGTAGTTTACTGCTACTCTCCATCTCTTTTTATTTATCAGAATTGTTGTATTTATCTCTTTATCCTTCCAGTCTGAGGGTTAAGTGAAACTGACATGTCAGGTTGGACAGAGTACAGCTGAGGAATGGAGAAAGTTAATTTACCAATTACACCAATTGCCTTTTTATTAGATTATAATTTTCTGACTGCTGTTCAGTGGTGTTAGGCAGTATTCAGGTTATTTGCTTTGCTTTATAAAAATATTTTTATATTTATCCATTAAAACTCTGCTTCTCATTTGCTGCAGTTTTTTTTTTTTTTGAATGTAGGAGATTTTAAAGGATGCTGTGGAGAGCACCAGTGCTGTTTCCATCACAGTCTTTCAGATCTTAAAGTGCACTAAGTCAATGAAGCTGTTAGTCTTGTCTTAAGCAATTTTGATCTAATCAAGAACTGTTCTCTAACACCCTTGGCTGCACTTGTGCTTCTATCGTGGTAACATTATGAATTTTTTTTATTTGGAAATAGCACATATGCCACTATGCACTGAGAAAGGTCTAAAAAAAAAGCAGCCAAAGGCCAAAATCTGCTGCCAGTGATGTAAAGCTGGAATCACAGCCACTGACTCCAGTGAAGCATCTCCAGATACATGCTAAGGTACCTGAGAGCAGAGCTTGGTGATACATGTACAGCCTTGTGATAGGATGCAAGGTCCTACTGACAAGGCCTTTTCTCAGGAATTTTTCTGCAGAAAGATTGGAATACAGCTTCACAATACCAGAAAGGGTAAACGCAGCCCATTAATCCCAGAGTGCCAAGTTCTTCTCTCATGCCTCTTAGAAAAAATCTGAAGCAACTGAAATTGTTGAATTTTTTTTTCCTCTGTATTTGGCAGTCCAAAAGGTTAGAGAATTCATGCCAAATTTGTCATTCCTAGCTTGGTAAACGTTGAAAAAGAATCAAAGCTTTTGGATCCTGGCTTTTGGATCTCTCCCTCTACTTCCTTCCTTTTGGAATAACGCAGGACAGAGCACGGACAGTGTCTGTGTCTAACAGTGCAGAGCACACACTGTAAAGCTCCCATGAAGTTTGCATGTGTTGATTTCAAAGCTCCTGATTCAGGTCTCCATGTCTACTCTGAGAAATTCTGTGCTCAAATTGAAAAAGGAAAATCAGGGATTGACACAGGACTCAGCACTGAATTACTGGAATTGTGATCTGGAAAATTCTAATTGAGCTAGCATGGAAGTGTTTCACTTTAGACACCTTAAGGCATTCAGCAGCATCTTTCATGTACTTATTTATCTATCTATTTATATATCACTCCAGATATTATTCAGTGAAGATCTCAGATATCCAGGGACTATCTCTTGTGGGTCTGGACTTCCTCCCATCAGCCAGATGCCAACTCTCGTGCTTGACTTTAAATATTTAAATCCTGGACTAATTTTTTCTTTTTAATGCATATGTTAGAAAGTGTGCTGAATAAGGGTAAACCAAAGTATAGATCTAAAAATTTTCATGAACTGCAACCTAAACAAATGAGCATTTTTAAGAGAGAAAAAAAATTCCTTCCACTGAGTTGTAGAAATGTTAACACTTACCTAAGCAAATAAAGTTTTTTTCTAAACAGTCCAGTATTGTGATAGTCAAGGAGGAAGAGAGATGTGATGTCATGTGAAACTGTTCCAGCCTTTGTTACCCACAGGTTGAAAGCCATTTGTTACTCCATTTAGATGCACAATCATAATTGCCCATTATTTTCATTACAAAATCCTAAGAAAATGGCCTGATTTCTTTGTGTGTGTTTTTATACTGATACATGGGCAACAGTGAAACATTTCTCTGATTTAAAAGACCTTCACGTGATTTAATTTCTGACTGTTCTTCGTGTGCTTTGAGATCTTTAGAGAAGAGGAAAATTGTTAAAGTATTATGTGTCTATGTTATCAGATAACAAAATCTGACAGGGACTATGCAAGTAAATGCAAAGAAATTTCCAGTGTGTCTACAAGGAAATGTCTTATACGTAATTGTATTTACATTCTTGGGAAGACTCTCAGATCAAGCCTAGGATTAGCCCCTCAAACACAGAGTGAAAAAATATCAAAATTGAGACTTCTGTTTTATTTCCTGCTGTTGAAAAACTGATTAAATTTAAAATCTGTTTTTTCAAACAATTAGTTCTCTCTGGATATTGAGTATCTGCCTCCATTAGAATAATAAAATAGAATCACAGAACAATTTTGATCAGAAGGTACCTACAGAGTTCACCCAGAGTTCACCTGACCCATTCTCAAAGCAAGGCTAACAGATGAGCTTTAAGGCCAGCTTTGTATAAGGTCAAAACCATCCCAGGTTTAATTGTGTATACCTGGGGTTCTGTTTGATTCAATTTAACTTTTATCCTTTGAGATTTTTGAATAGTTCTATTTTCATTCCCGGACCAAAATCCAAACAAACAAACAAACAAAAGTCTTTTGAATCATTTCACATGATAATTGTGTATTCTGAGATGGGAGGAGGAAAGAATAATGTACTTCAGGTACACATTATAAGATTTAAAAGCTTATGTTTTTTGTACTTCTCAAATTTTCTCATGTTTCCATAGAGACCATTATAAAAACAAAACATCAAAATCTTTAAATCATCCATGTAAAAGATTACAGATTAAGATTTAATTCTCCCACAAAGCGAAGTTATAATATTCAATTTCATTTTGATGTGGTGCAAAAAGGCCACTGGGAGAAGATACTGTTCAGCAGTCTTGAGTATTTCAATTCTTGCACTGAAAAGGGTTAATTGCCTATTATATAAAGTTTTTGAAAGAATGCCATTCTTCTATGTCAAATCTTATTTTCATTGCACTCAACCTTATTTTAATGACATAGAACTGGACAAATGGGGAAAAACACCCATGGCACAATTTCTACCAATGAATATTTCAGCAGGTGCCTCTTGGCTAAAAGTCTAGATAAAAGCCTTGCTCCAGGCAAATTAAGAGTGGAAGAAAAGACTTCTAAGTACTGGGAGCTTATGAGAAAAGAACAAGCATAGAACCCCAGACATGATCTTTTCAATCAAAAGTCTAGATATCACAGCAAAAGACAATTACAGTGGCTTCTTCCCTGTGTTGTAGTCTTTATTTTGCTGCTGCATACAGCAGCCTAGTTTCCAACTAGGCAGAAGTGCTTAGTCTCCTCTTTCATTTTAGATGTTTAGTTGTAGCTGTTAACAACATAATTTCCTATTTTTTAGAGCACAAACGAGTGACTTACAGGACTCCCTATAAACACTTGGTGCAGGTTTTTACCTTTACGCTCCTTTGAGATGGTTTATTCAAGAGACTACGGAAAGGATTGTGTTGCTATAATACATTGACATTATAAAATAAATCCTGATAGGAGCTAAAAAGTGGGCTTAAGCCTGCAAATGCATAGTCCTGGGTAGCCTTTATTCTCTCAGTTTTCCTTTGAACTCTGGCTTTGAGGAGCTTCTGAGTGCTGCCGAAAAGCACAAAGTGGGATCAGAACTGGGATAGCAGAGGAAAGCTGGCACAGAGAAAGGAGAGCTGAAAGGGGCATGAGTTATAGCAGTGGGGTTCTCAGGCAAAACAAAAGGGAAAGGCACAGAAGAGTGTCAGCACCATAAATACTGTGGGGCAAAGTATGGTGAAGTTTGGAAAGACTGGGCATGCAGTAACAACTTGTGAGTAAAATAAAATAATCCAATTCTCAGCTCCAGAATTTCCCCTAAGCTTGCAACCGCTCTGCAATTGTCTTCCCACATCTCGTCTTGCAATGCAGCCTAACATTTTGAAGGCCATGATAAAACCCACATCCCCCAGCAGGGTGGGCATACACTGCACCCCAACTGTGCCTCAGCTCTACAGTCAGAATGGCACCTGCTTTCCTCTTGTGATTTGATATGCAGACATTATGTCTTCCTATTGGTTTCAAAGATAGCTCCATTAAGAAAAGCATAGATTGGAGGAAAACAATGAACAGATTAGCCGAAACACTGTTTCTTGGCAGATTTAAAATGTCGAAACCAAATCTTCTGCTATCTTTACCAGGAGCGATGAGGAAGGTGTCTTTTTTGCCATATGTTTCTACACCATCTTTTTTCCCCCATTTATTTACTTTTCTTGCCTTCTTGTTACTTGTTCACAATGATCACGTTGCTGTCCATTAAAATTCTCCCAGACATTTTCCATGTCACTTCTTTTTTTCATATTTTCCTTTTCATCCCTGTCCTTCTTGTTCGTCTTTTTAGCACTCTTCCCCTTTCTGTTTTCATCCTAATAGAAATTATATTATTTCATCCTAGAAGAAATTATTTTAAAGGTAATAGTCTTTTATTCCCATATAAAAGACACAAGAATTATGTTGTCTCCTTAAAACTGTCTTGCAGGAAAATAAATTTGCTCAAATTTTCAGCTATTAAAATTTCTGCAGTTTGTTTTGTTGAAATATGTCAGCAATCTAAAATGTTTCCCCAAATGACAAATCTTCTCACAAAAATTGTTCTGTCAAAAAGCCATTGTCTTAGATAAAAGATATTTGAGCATGACATCTTTGACCAGCTCTATATAATACTCTTTACACATCTCCATACCTCAGAGTTCTTTCCCTTACCTTCAATGTCTACAATACTCTTAGTATTCTGTGTTGTCACATGTGTCTGCAATCCCATCATCCCTGCATCTGTTACTTTTCTGTGCTGTCCTCTCTGTGTTGATCTGCCACTCTGCAGTAGAGCTGGATAAGAATGGTTGTCTGAAAAAGAGAAGGATCATGCATTCTTGTTTGATGCCAGGGAGTATATGCCTATTTTTCTCTATACCATATTAACTATGTGTTGCCAAAGTCAAAAGTTGCACACAACATCTACTGAAACCTGTCAGCAGTGTTTCAGTTCTTAAAGAGCAAAGGTAAATTACAGAGGTGTTAAGACAGAGTCAGCTTTGAAGGAAATTTAATTTTTCTGGAAGCTAATGAAGTCAACATAATTTAGATGGACATTTGACACTGCATAGCCATAAGAGTCAAAACAGCCATTAATATTTTACTTTTAACAGAATTCAGGATTACACCATCGTTTTCAACCAAACATAACTAGGAGCTAACCCACTGGGAGACAGCAGAGTAGCTGTTCTTAAATTTTAATTTGTTCAAAATGGTATTCTTGCTATTGTTAATATTCCACAAAAGACTCACTGAAGCTTCAACTCATCAAACCAAGTTAAGGAGTGTCTATTTTGTCATCCTCAGCAGTGCTCTTCAATTAAGTCTTTGTGAAAGTGAACCACAAAGTCTCCAGCAGCATAAAAAACAACTGATGTTTGTATGTTAGTGTTATCAATAGCTTCTGTAATTATTTCCATAATAAATGGCCCCCGGGTATGAGGGAAGTATGGTAAGGAAAAAAATAAACATTGCTAAAGTTTGATTGATCTGAAGAATATGAATTTTTATAAGTATTTTTCAGAAATTCTTTTATTTTTAATAAGGCTCTAAATACTTAGTCAGAAGCTTGGCCTTTAGCAGGAATCGTAATCTTGTTAACATGATAGTATGGATAGCAGCACAAGAATGGAGTTAAATAGTTCTGTATTTGACAGGTATCATTTGACATCCAGTTAATTCACTGACAAACCATAGACTGTAGTGTTATAATAAAAACTCCAGTCACTCCTCACGACCACTCAGTCTACAGATCCATTGACTGTTATTGTTAATATATCTAAATAGAAACACACCTGAAAATCAAGCCATATGATGTACAGTATGCCCCTTAGAGCAGTTTTGGTGCCATGGCCCCAGTCTGGGTGTATATTGACCTAACCAAAGTTCACTGCCCTTTGTCTGTGAAACACTTTTCAAGTCCACACCATTATCATATACTTTATAGTCCCATGCCAAGGCAAACCAGAATTCATATATCAATTTAACTGAGAACAATCAGCATAGAGACAACACAGTGTAAGCTTGTGAGGGTAAATATGTTGTTGACTGTATGGAGAACAGCTGTAATCAGAATTAAGACCTTAACCAGTGAGACCTTACACAAAGCAAAGGCAGCAAGTGATTTATAATGGAATTGCATGTATGACATATGTCAAGTTAGTATTACAGCTGAGTTGTACTGCAACTGTAATCACACAGTGCTTCCATTCCAGGAGCAGCAAGGGAAGCAACATAATATACAGATAATAATTTAGTTCAGTCTTTCATGATTGCTGCTTCTGTAGCCTATAATGGCATTCCTTAAAGCATAAAATAGCAAGTGATGGTTCTTGGGACAGAAAAAGGATCCCTGATTTGTACAGGGTTTTTTGAGTGCAATAGAAACCTTAGATTCATGACTGAACTACCTTATATGTAATAAAGAATGTATATGTTTTTAAGAAATAAATGCAGCTAGTCTTTCAGGTCCAGCTACTGAGCATAGATTATGAGTGTGAAGCTGCACAGAAAGCATTCCAAGCTAAATTTTCTACATATGTAGGCAGCGAAATTTGTAGTTACATGCCTAAGTTTTCAGGTACTTAACATCCACTGGATACCAATCAATTTCAACAATAAACTTTGAATAGGCACTTTTGTGATTCCTACAACATAGTTAACTGGAAATTCAGTTCATTTAAAACCAACCAAACAAAAAATCAACAATAAAAACACTCAAACAAAAAACCCAACCAAGCAAACAAAAAACCCAAACAAAAAATTACAAACAAAAAACCCCCAACCAAACCCACAAAATTTGAAATGTTCCTATTTTAACTATAAATTGAGTTGCTTTACTGTATAGTTTGCTAAAGTACCTTGACAGTTCCGAGGTTAAAAGCTCTGTGCTTTGCTGCCAGGTGTCCCTACAGATGCTGCTGGGACTAAACACAGGAAGCAGTCACCTTATCTTCTGGCTGTCTGGAATGGGACAGGCAGCCTAATTGGAGAAAAAGGCTTCTGAAAGGAAAGTGTTAACAAGCCTAATTATCAGCACCACCCTGATTAACTACACGGTGGGGTGATATAAACCAGAAGCAGAGAAAGAAGCAGGAGCAAGTAGAAAGAAATGTTTAAGTGAGACTGATAATGTTGTTTCTCAGCTTTTGTTTTGCTACTATTTCTTCTAGCAGGGCTGCAGGCTGACAGAAACATTGTATTGTTGGGGAGTTTATTTTTTTTTTGGTTTTATCTTAGCTGATAAACCAAGATTTTTCTTGAGATGTTCCAGTTTGAGTAAAACTTGATCTTTACGTCCTCAGGCAGCTGGCAAGTACTTGACCTTAAACCCCATTTGTCCCCCTTGCATTCCTAACATGAGTCAGCAACAGAGACTAAAATTGGTGACTAATAATAATGGCATTGGAAAAACTGACTGAGAAGAATTTTCATTAATGTTTTCTCATTATCTCTTCCCCTACTATTCTAATTGTACAAATCAGCTCTTACTCAGCCCTGAGACTGGTGAAATACATGACATGACTGTTTTCCATCTTACTGCTTCTAGCTCAGCTGCAGAAACAGAGTATTACAGCTCATATAGGTAGAAAAATCTTCTCTTTAAATGGAATTAAGTGAACCTTTCTGTCAGCCCTTTACTAAGTCTGTTAAATAACAAAACAGTTCCACCACTCCAGCATAATTGTTCTGTAGGTAAGCAGTATGGGAGCAATTACACTTATGGAGATAGGAAAGATCTTTAACATTTTATATGTGGCCCATATGACAAAGTTCCAGCTCCTTGTGTGGCAGAGGGGCCCACAGCAGCCCACAGAGTCCATTTTACTACTGCCTGTTGCACACCACGACTTAAGGAAGGCTCTGAGTTCTTGATGAACCTATGCTTTTTGTTCTGGCCTTCAGTATGTTAATAGTAATCAGTATTAGCTACATCCAGCCATCTCAATGAGGTAATTTCATTTATTTACCTCAAAACACCAAGGTGCTTCTTTTGCTCATCCTATTACCAGTATCCCTTTAGTTCAAATGATATTGCTCCAGCTGGATCTCAGCTGGGGCTTCCCATTTATAGTGAGTTGATACAACAGTAGCAACCTGGGACTATGCAGAGTCAGGTACTTTACCTATAGAACACCTACTCAGTCCCTTCACAGCAGTGCACCAAGCTGTAATGGCCACTTTTAGGCCACTTATATGGAGAAGGAGGGAAATGGGTGTCCGGGCAGACATTTTGCACACAAAGCTATTCCTAACCTCCTCAGTGGCAAAATCAGCAGGCTGGTTTTGACACAGAAGTTGCCCTTCGGACCTCATTGCTTTAGAGTTTTTCATCTTTGATCCTAATCCTCGTCACATATATTTTTGGGCAAAAATTATCTCTTTCATGGTACTTTCTTGACTATGCTAAACAACTTTCTTCCCCCACCCCTTCCTCTTCCCCCCAGTATGCTGTCATGTGATTAGCTCTTAAATAGCTCTCTTCCACCTCTGTTCACGCTGCAATTTAACAAAGGTGTTCCAGTGCTCTTGGAAAAAGATCTGTACAAATGGCCATCTCAAAGAGATTCAAACTAGCCTGCATCTGTCCACTCTTTCCTGACTCATCATCAGGGAAGGCAGAGCTGTTTTGGTCAAGTGCTCAGTGTCTGGTGTGGTGAGCAAGGACTGATTGACACACGCAGAATGTAAACTTCTTTTGAATTGGAGTAGTTGGAGAACAAGGAAGCAAGCAAAACTGTTGAAAGATGCCAGTTATTAGAGCTGGACAAATTTCTGGTATTAGATAATGTAATTATTCCCCAAACTGTACTTAATTATCAGGTACACAGATAAATCGGCATTTTTATTCCTTTTTTAAATATTGAAAATTAATTGAAAAAAGCTTTTAAGAAAGATAATTAAACAAATATGCTGTGAAACAAGGCCATGTGCAATTTCATTTTATGTGTAAATTACATGTAGGCCCAAAGGGGATGCAGTCTTATTATACAGTTTGTTCCTCCATTAGCATTTCAATAGAAAGACTTTTCCTCTTGGTTCAGAGGAAAACAAGGAAAGCAAGAGATATATACTGAAGTTACACAGATAGAGGGCCTGGAAAAGCTTCATTATTCCTCCTCTCAACCCCCAAAAAAGGAATGAAAGAGGATAGGGTTGTGATCTCTGTAGATGAGAGGAGATTGCAGAAGTGTGAAGTGCAACTGATTTCATTCTGTAGTAGACTGGACTGTAACTTGAATCAGGTCCTAAGTCTTGATACTGAAATGTTAGTTCCCTGCTGGAATCTGTTCATGGCAGGACCTCAGTACAGAGTACAAAACCCAGCAGAAACAGTTATATTCAACCTTTCTGCTTTTCCAGCACCTACCTTCTTCAGACAAATAAATGCAGAAGTCAGAGAATTGTAGCTACTAATTCGAAATGTTTAAACACAGTATAGAGCAGTTGCATTTATAGAAAATCTGAAAAAAATCAGCTTCTGAGGTTTTCAGCTTCAGCTCTTCCCCTCTCACTGAGAAGTTCCTGACATCTTCCACAACCCTCTGTGGTGTGTTTAGCCACATAATCATTATCCGTTTGTGGTTTTGTGCATTTGAGCTTCAAATATATAGGCTGTTACCTAAGGAAACAAGCTATGTTGTTGCTCATTTTAAGTTCACACTGTCAAAGAGACATACTTCGTGTGTATCATCATGGAGACCTTATCTGGATCCATGTTGTTTATACGCTTTCTTAATGTTTGAATAAGTAAACGCAAGGGAGATTTTGTACTACTGTTGCCCAATATGGCTTGGATATATACTCTTTGTGAAATTAAATACTGGACTGAAAAATGTAGTAATTTGATTGCCATAGTGTATTTAGACACCTGATAAACACCACAATACCATAAGTTACTCTTTAAAGCTTAGCACAATTCAGTGCAAATTCAGTAGATATTGAACAGACTAAGAGCGATGTATTGACAGATCTGACAGGATAGATGCTACTGTGAAACATAAAATGATTTCTAATATTGATTCAAGGCAATGTCTATAAGTCTAAAGATATTAATATTTTTATCAATTACCTGGAAATAAAGAGAATTATATCCTGGAGTGCATTAGGAAGACTGTGTCCAGCAGGTCAATGGAGGTAATCGTCTCCCTCTACCCTGCCCTGTGAGGCTGCATCTGGAGTGCTGTGTCCAGTTCTGGGCTCCTCAGTTCAAGAAAGACAAGGAACTACTGGAGACAGTGCAGTGGAGAGGTGTGATGATGATGAGAGGACTGGAGCATCTTTCTTATGAGGAAAGGTGGAGGGAGTTGGGTCTGCTTAACTTGGAGAAAAGATGACTGAGAGGGGATCTTGTCAGTGCATGCAAATATCTTAAGGACAGGTGCCAAGAGGATGGGGCTAGACTTTTTAGCAGTGCTGCCCAGTGACTAGGCAAGGGTCAACAGGAACAAAATAAAACACTGAAAGTTCCAGCTGGATATGAGGGATGTTACTATGAGGACGCAGAGCACTGAACAGGCTGCCCAGCAAAGCTGTGGTGTTTTGCTTCTCTGGAGATATTCACAATCTGTCCAGATATTATCATTTGCAACCTGCTGAAGGGGAACCTGTTTTAGCAAGGAGATTGGACTAAATGATCTCCAGAGGTCCCTTCCAACCCCAAACATTCTGTGATTCTGTGAAAAATAATTACTGCTGAGAAAAGTGGTAACATTTGCCATAATGGTCAGGAGAGGACAAAGCAAGGTGGGTTTACTCAGTTTAACATAGCAAAGTGTGCTGTAATCTTGAACAAGCAACATCACACTGAGAAATGGGCAGTGTAATCTGACTCTAATTTCTCAGGAAGAGATATGAATCAGAGTGGAAAAGCAAATAAAATTGCAAATATTGCCTTGTCAAAAAATTTGCCCTGTCAAAAAGGACTAAAGCTGTCCTCATCATATAAGAAGCTGGGTACAGAGCATGGCATGGGGAGGTGGTTATGTGTCTGTGTAACACGCTGGTGGAAAGGATGCTGGAGTATTGTATCCTGTTCGTGTGTCACTGTGGGGGGAAAAATGTCCAAAGACTGAGGAGATATAAAAAAAGAAAGAAAATTTATCCTGAAGATGAGAAAAGTGTTTTAAACTGATAAACTTTATTTGTCTAAAAGCTGTTCGATAACTACCCTGAATTACCTTCCTGAAAGATGATTCCAGCTGTCAATGAACATTTAAATCTAGCAGAGTAGATCATAACTACAACCAATGACTGGCAAGTGAAGCCAGATAAATTGAAACTAGGAAGACAGCAAAATATTTAGCAGTCAGGGTAGCTAGCCAGAATAAAAAACAAGCAAAAGTAAATGAAGGCTATTTCATATACCAGTCTTTCTGGATCAAGGCAAAATGACTCTCTAAATTAATTCAAGTAGGTTATTTTGATTAATAAAAAGATAATTAAGAGAAAATAGATTGCCTGAGGTCAGGACAGATGATCAGCTTGGCCCTTTCAGGCTGTTGAAATATGTGAATTATTTTTATATTTTTTCATACAGACAAATATGAAGTTTTTTACGCTTCTCCACTGGGGAAAATAATTTTCCAAGTAGCTACTTTACAGAAACTAAAGACACATGTAAAGATAATTATTAGCAGCCTTACAAGTGTATTATATTTTGCATAGAAGGCTAAACAATGTCTAGGTAATTGTTGACTACTGTTTACTACAATAATCATCACTGTCACCTTCCTTCTCCTCTTCTCACAATGTATCTACTTCTTGTCTTCCACTATGTGTTTGGATGAGACAGGAATCTTTTTTTTGTTTGTTTTTTTTTCACTAAAATGCAAGCATGATCACTTATAAATATATAAGGTATAAATAAACAATAATAAACAATACATAAGTACTTTCACCTCTAGTGAGAGGTGTCCCTGCCCACGGCAGAGGGGTTGGAACTAGGTAATCTTTAAAGTCCCTTCCAACCCAAACCATTCCATGATTCTATGACTAACAGAGGATAAAATTAGGTGTGAGGTCTCTTTTATACATTGCCTTAGATGTTACTTCCTTTCCAGTGCTTGATGCTGCAGACAGAAAGTGAACGATCCAAAAGTACCAATATATGTTTGAGCCACACAAAGCTATTCAACTCACAATTCTTTTCAAGTCCCCAGATTATCCTAATATGATTTATGGTTTGTTTGGCACTTTCTAGGAATACCTGTGCTCTCCAAACTTCGTCATTTGTATCATTTATGCAATAACATAAACTGCGATAAAGTGAAGTAATACATCACCATGTCCTGTCAAAAGGGAAAAGTGGCAGTAATGATGCTTATAATAACAATAATGATGCCATAAGTTTCCTCCTTCCCAAAGCATATAACAAAGAGCTGTATAAGAAAGCAGAACTTCTGTGATATCTTCCATCTTTCTATGTTGCTGTAATTCAGTGACTTTTTTTTCAATATAGAAATGCAGCATATTTTTGCCATTGTTGAAGTAGACTTTTCCACAGTTCTCTTCAACTAATTTGTGTGTGTATAAAGGTGGTATAACTGTGTGCATATCAGCTTGCATATGTTGCACTTTCCACTCCCCGTGGTGAAGGCTTTGTGATTTAAAAAATCTAGAATAAAGTTTCAGTTTTAGCTATGAATTCAACATTTGTAACCAACGTTCCTTCTCAATACTGACATAATTTAAAGACCTAATTTTTTTGCATCTAATGAATGACTAAATGAAGTCATAAACATTCTTTAGCTGAATGGTCAAGCAGCCTCTAGTTCCACTTGCTCTGTTGGTATTTTCTTCATCAAACATTTCATTGATCCAGACTCCCTCTTTATCTCCTCTCTGGAGAAGGGTCAGCTGTAAAGATCTCAAATCTCCTGTTTTCCCACAGATACCTTTCTGTGGGCTTCTGGAGAAGGACAGTGAAAGTAGATATACCCCTTTGTCTCACTGAAAAGTCCAAAATTATTTCCTCCATTCGCCCTCTTTTACAAGAGTCATGGAGTTTGAGTCAGAAGTTATAGGTGTGATTTCTGACTATTTCTGCTTAGACCTTAGAATCTGTTCTGTAGATTTCCTGTCTTCTGCATGCTCCAAAGATATTTTCTCCAACCACTATTGGTTTGCACACCACTCCAACCAATATGTTTTTCTCTTCTTTTTATAATCACTGTACATTGAAAACAGTCAGAAAATTATATTAAAAATATCATTCTGAATACACAATCCATTAGTTTATTAATAAAAGACAAAGAGCACTTGCATTAAAGATATGTTTTGTTTAGAGCTATTTGGCTATTGCACAAATGAGACCTTTCCTGAAATGTGTATTCAGATTTATGTCCCAGCAGGTTAAAGAAAAGGTCTAGTGGAGTCTCAACACCTTTACAATACGGATTTGACTAATTCTGCTATTTGTGTTTGAGTGAGTTCCCAACAGCCTGCTCCAGTGACTCTTGCCCCATACAGTGGGTCTAGTACTTGTCCTTTCTGAAAATCACATTAAAGGTTGTGGTAGGTGGAAAATAGCCAGTCTAGTTTAAAGTAAATTAAATGCATTTGCAGGTACCAAATAGTTTGGAAAACAGCAAACCTTCATACCGAAACGTATCCATGTCACACTACATGGCATACCGTTTATGGTGTCATAGATCCACTGCTTTCTTTCAGTATACTAGACCATGAGCCTCACAATTTTGTCTGGTTTTGTCCATTGTTCATAATTTCTCAGGGCAGATATGAACACCCTGCTGACCTAATTAAACAGCCTAGTACTTTCCAGGTATCCTAAGTTGTGTGTCAAGAGTCCACCTGATGTAAGGCAAGGTGCAGACTGGGCTCCCTACTGTCCAGATTAGCACCTCTGCAGACTGTGTTGTGGTTCCCATGTGGAGTACACCTATGTGTTTCCTTTGAAGGGAGAATGAAGAAAGAGGTTGTTCCTTCTGAGTACTTCCCAGTTGTGGAGCCCCAGGACACACCCCCGAAGAGAGAACTGAGCAGTATGCCCAGACACAGGATAGCAACAGAGCCTCTCGTGGCATATAGCTGTATATCAATGGACAAGAATATACTGGATTGTTGACTACATTTTCTCTCAGGCCTGGAGTTTAGCTCTTCCCAATTATTCTTATTTAAATTTAATGCATAGTATATATAAATGCCTAATTTTAACATTAGAGTTTGGGAAAAAAAAAATTTCAGTAGTCAACAGGGTATATAATTTCAGTGATTTTCAACATTTTGGACATGTGCTGGTACGGTTAATTGTCTTCACAGTGGCTAGTATGGATCTATGTTTTGGATTTATGCTGAACACAGGGTTGATAATATAGAAGTGTTTCTGTTATTGCTGAGCAGTGTTTGCACATAGCCAACTGTGCAAACTGCCACTCTGGTGAGGAAGGTGTGGATGCATGGGAGGCTGGGAGGAGTCACATCCAGACAGGTGACCCAAACTGACTAAAGGGATAGTCCATACCATATAACATGGTATATAAAGTATATAAAGTGGGTGGAAAAAGGAAGAAGGGGGCACATTTATAGTGATGGCATTTGTCTTCCCAAGTAACTGCATGTTGGGGCCCTACTCTCCTGGAGATGACTGAACACCCGCCTGCCCATTGGAAACAGTGAAATAATTTCTTGTTTTAATTTGGTTTTATGCACGACTTTTTGCTTTCCCTGTTAAACTGTCTTTATCTGAACCCATGAATTTTCCATCTTTTACCCTTCTGATTCTCTCCCTGATCCCACTGGTGAGTGAGTGGCTGTGTGGGGCTTGGCTGCTGGCTGGGGTTAAACTGCAACAGAATAATATGCAACAACACCAGGGACAGGGTACTGAAAGCTACAGAGTTATCTTCATTATCAGTTTGCTAAGGAGTGAGAATGTGACTTTCAGGCCAGTTCTTGTCAACATGTAAAATTAATCTATTTATTATAAAATAAAAATTCAGAGTAAAACATAATTTAAAAGCAAATATGATATATGATGGTATTAAAACTGAAAAGAAGAATAGAACATGTCTCCAGATATATATGTATACATATATACATAGAGTTTATGCCTATAGTCTTTTCAGTGAAGAATCTGCCAGTCCATGCCAGGCTATTAATTATAAATAGCTCTTAACCAAAGGATGTATGTTGTGTCTAGTTTTAAAAGCATATGAGGTTCAGATATTTATGGGCAGAAGTTTCCACACTCTGCATGAGCAAGACAAAGCACTTTCAAACTGGGACTTGACACTTGCGATATGCAGGCATGTCTCGGTTACACAGTAGTCAGAGGGGTAGGCATGCAGAGAAAGAATATTTTATAAGTCGATATCAGTAAACTTCAAAAGCAGGCCCAATGATGGAAGGGAAAGCTGTTCATAAGGTACAGTGAGCAAGAGCACACCTTTAAAAGCTTGGCAAGCAAAAGCCAGAATGTGATAGATGCTGTAATTCAGAACCAGAGGCCAATGCAGCAGAGATACAGCTGGAGTGATGTACTGCCTGTTTGTGCTGCCAAGGTCTCTGTGTGAATAAGATGAAGTTTGAAGATCACATTTCTAGGAGGTAGTTCAGCAATCAGTTCTGGATGCCAGGCCAGATTAAACTGCCAAATAAGTAAGTGATCTCTAGGACTATTTTAATTTGAGTTTATTCTGTGCAGCACCCAAATGAAAATTAGTTTATATTTTTATTTTATACTTTTACAAGACATACAACTCTCTTTGCCCCTTGAAACAATTAGTGTGAAAGATCTTTTTATGAATGTTCCCAAAGGGAAGTTACAGGTTGATTTAAAGGCATACAACTGAGAAGAACACAATTCAAAAGAAAAGCTGGTTATGTGCAGTGCAGTGTAGGGAGTGAATCAGGGAAATGTCCCTTTCTATGACATTATCAATAGCAGCAATTTGCCAAACAGCAAGGTATCCTAAAGTTTCTAACTACAATGGATATGCTCCAATTGGAAATTTAGCTACAAATATTAGAGGAAATATCAAAATATATCAGGCATTTTCAAAGGTGTAGTCACTGCAGTCCAATAGAAATCTTGGTAGCAATCATCCCCAAGAGAATGGATTCAAATCATTTTGATGCAGAGAGATTGAAGTTGCTTGCCTGCTAAAAGTTTCTTGGTACAATAACTTAACTTTTTCTTCAGGTGGGGGCATTCTATATGCCACTGAATATAACCAAAGTATTATCAGTTTTAAGGACAGTATCATTGTTATGTGAAGAAGACCAGATGGATGAGTAACATTGCATTAATTTTCATAAAAACCCCACTTCATATGGCATTACTGGAAAGATTTTGTTGATTCATTTAGTGTTTTTTCTGTGGTTTTTAGTTTTTGTTTTATTTTTCTCTTCATCCAGCTTCTCATTTGTACTCAGGGCAGAAGTCATTTCATCTAGTTGTGTTTGGTGACATCATGATATAAGTGGAACAAATCATCAAGAGATTCATCCCCTTCTAAGTCTGGTGGGATGAATCATGCTCTGGAGGTGTCTGTCTCTCTTCACGGAATACAGAGGTAGCTGAGATAATTGGCTTAGACTAGATCCCTAATTTTTAAATGATTAATGTTAGATGAGGTGAATCTTACCTTAAGAGGGTATTTTTAAGGGCAGTCAGTGTGTATACAAATGTAATTAGTAATGCCATTATGAAAGTCCTTCATTTAATCAGAGATATTCAAATGTGGTGCTTCTCAATGATAATCAGCATTCAATATCAAATACCTTTTTAGTATGCCAAATACTCATTGCAGGAAAGTATGGACTTGGATCCAGTGTCTTCTCTTTCAATATCTTATTTACAGATGAAAAGATCTTTGTGTTCCACTGTTCCACTACATCTTGCGTTACCTTAACTGTAGCCATCAGTCCATCTTCCAATCTGCAGATCTTCCAATCCACAACTGTTTTATGTTCCCAAAAATGCAAGCTTGTGAAAGGTAAATTTCTGTATTCTACAGCTGTGTTTGAAAAGATGTTCCAATATTATGAGTGAAATAACTCATTCACCCTCTGTTCAAGTTAATGCACTGAAGTGGCTGCTGTAAATAAGGTGTAGTTCAAGGGCATTTTGAGGAAAATAAATAACCAAGTAACTAAATAACCAAGTAACTAAAAACAACCTAAAATTTGTAAGAGTGCCAAATACTTTCCAACATTGGGCCAGGACCCAAAAGGATGCCAGTTTGCCCATATCCCATGATGTAAAGTGTGTATCAACTCAGAATCTGAATACCTCTCCTAAGCTTTCTATCCATTTATTTTGCTGAAGGCAAATCAAGTACACACATACTTAAGAACTAAGAAAGCTTTCATTTTCTTTTGATTCAATTTATTAAATTTATTCTATTACTGAATAGTGCCAAAGGTAATTTTGAAGTGATCAGGTTAAAATTTATGTGAGCTAAAACAAAGAGGTGGCTTAATTGAATAAGCACACTTAACTCATTAACCCTGTGCCACTGGGACTAATCAGTATGAACCCAAGGCCACTAATAATCACAGAGGTAGGAAAGTTCTGCTTCTTGCTGTTGCACAGAAATGAGGAGGGGTTAAAACAGGCAAAAGGAAAAGAGGTGGTCTGTAGGTATTCCTGGAGTAAGAGGGGGGACAAGAGCACAACATGAAGTAATTAGTGCTTGGGTTTCTGACAGAAAATCCTGCATTTAAAATAAAGCTGGTTTTCCCTCCCACTCTGAAGAGAAGTTATTAGTTAGAGAGCAGAGCAGAGAGCTGCTGCTTTCATTGTCGTGAGTTATGGGAATGTGAGAAAGGTTGTGTATATCAAACAAGAATGAGGAAACAGAGCAGATCAAAGACCAATGACCCCATCTGACCTGGCTTAATATAAAGAGGCATTGAAAAAGGCCGGTATTTCAGGAGCCTCAGTTTCCACCATTGCTCAGAATGCAGGAAGGGGGGGTTCAGGGAAGCAGTGGGTCATCTGTAACTATTTGGAATTGTCAATGGAGTGTTTAGTGAGCTGGGAGTAGGTATTTCTGCTCCTTTAAATGCCAGTGGGACCAAATCCTTGGAAGGCAGAGAAAGCCTTACAAAGATGATCCCCTCTGTTAAAGGTGGAAACAACATTTTGTGAAACCTTTCACAAGTTCTTCAAGGCTGAAAAAGGGTTTTCATCTCAGTGGTATGATACCCACAGTTTGCAAAATAGTTTGAGAGCACTGGGAGGAAATATATTATTTAAAGGGTACATTTGAATATCTACTACAGGCAGAGTAGTATTTAGTGCATTATAGAATGCTTAATGCTTCCAATAACGTCCTTATCTCCTCACTGTCCTGGGACCTGAATAAGACCAGTGCTCATGCACAGATTTAACTTAAGCTAAATCTAGGCAAGATGTTAGTGATACCACTGGAAAAAGTAGATACTTGCCAAAACCACATCACTCTAGTCAGGTTGAATGTTCAACTTCAAATTCTTAGAGGCTTCAGTAATCCATGATATCTGGACCTCCAGATGTGAGCTGTACATAGGGCATATGAATCCTAGAAAAAAAACCCACCTTACTGCCTTGTCACTGAATCCATTACAATCCTATATTCTGTGATGATTAGCTGTGCCTGTTAATTTACTAATTGCACACTCTAACTGATAATATTTGGTTGAATCAAATATTTTTCTTGGGAAAGAAGCAGGTCTGATAAACAATTTGACTTGAAAATATTTTGGGAAAAGAATTTTAAGTTAACCATGTTCCATATTTTCTAAGAGAAACTGCAGCTTCCTAAAATGTATGCTTAGAATAATTATAAGAATCACAGAATTGTTTTGCATCAAGATTAATTGAACATTTTATATTTTTAAAGCAAAACGCTTTGAATGAACAATTCTTTTTTTCCAAATTTTTGTAACAAAAAATAATCTTGACTTTCAGTATTCATCTGGATTCAGGACTGTAAAATTACCACTGACATCCAGAGTTGCATCACTTGTGAGTCACAAAAAATTGTGCTGTCCAGGATCATTGATGATGTACAGTCAGTCTGCCTATGTTATCTCTAGTTGTGATTTGGTCGGAAAGACTCCCAGTAAGGAAGTTTGTAAACCATGAGTATAAGACTCATTACAGCATAGCATCAGATAGCAGTTTGTTGGGTTTGGGGGTTTTGTCCTAATGTTCAAGACTCATCTCCACTGTTGCAAAAAGATGCTTAATTCTTTTCCATCTCTGGTTCTGCAGCTACAGAAAATGTAGGTTGAGAGAGGATCAAATTAGCAGCAAGGATGCTGCTACTATTGCTGCTGCTGAAGCCCAGGAAAAGGATAGGCTGGCACCTGGTGTTTCCAGATGTTTGGGGCTGGGGATTTGCTTTAGGTGGGACAAGCCCTATAAATCACAATCCCTTTTGATTGATTTAAACTAGCAATAAAAGATAAACTGATTTAAGGAATAAAACAAATGTATTATGTTCCCCTTCTGCCTGTTCTGAACTAAACAAGCTTATTTCCTTTCAACATTCTTCATGGGTAAAAATCTCTTCAGTCTGCCATTGTGGCTGCGAAGTCTACCTACTTCTGTGTACTTCCAAAGCTTGAGAAGTATAATCAAAGAATTTTCTTCTGTGCTTTACAGAGGGTAGACACCCCAGAAAATGATCTCTTTGTGATGGCATTGCATTAATAATTTTTGTTTAGATCACAATTATTAATATAATAAGAATATTCAGGAATGAAATATAATTTCCTACCCCACCTCAGTCTGATTATTCAAAGCTTTTATCTTACTGAACACAAACTTGATTAAATATAGCTTTTCCTGCATTGATCATGACTCTCCATGACAGAAGCACACCTTTGGTATAATGAATGGGGAATAGCAAGGGTAAGACTGATTAAGTCAGGAAACAGAGATCGCTTGATGAGTGGCCTATGAGATCCCATCCATTCCTCTGAGACTGGTCACAAATGCTTCATCTTCAAACTTCTGTTCCCAGTGACTTTTGCTAATACAGTTAAATGATAGAATTTTTAGATAATACTTGAGATAACACAGCACAAAGAAAGGGACATAGATTACAGTGTAGAATCTGGAAGGTCCTTAGGTTTCATTTCTTAAAGTGGTTACATTTGTATATGTTTAGCCTGATTAGAAGCAGAATGGTGTGTCTTGGATGCTTCAAAACCCCATATTCTGGAGAAGGAAGGACAAGATAGAAATAAGCTTAAATTTAGGGGGGGAAATATCCACTTGTTTTTAAATTGCATATAGAATATGTAACTATAAGACTATAAGTATCAATGGTCATTAGCAACTGAAAATATAGAATATATAGAATGTTACAATTCACTAAGAGATGTACATTATTGACAAGTTCAGAGGTTTTCAGATGTGCCTAAATGAATTAATGTACGTCTGTAAAGTGAGTCCAGGTAGATATAGTTGCACTTTAAATTTTTAACAGAAAACATGTCATTATTTATTTATTATTTTAATATTGAAAAATTCCAAGTGCATCCTTCAGTAAAACTATTTTTTATTTTAAGACCGGCATGTTTAAAGAGATTCAGCTGTGGCCAGTGTCAGTGAGTGTGCTAATAGGATGGTTGACAGCTCCTGCGGAACATTTTCAGCACAGATGCATTATTGGTTCATGAAGCATTTCCTCAAATATTATGAGTGACAACAAACCTGGAAATGGTGCAAGACAGGCGCTTCCAATCTATAAAGACAGCTCACGTTTGAATTCTCCAACACCAGACCATTATGCAATCAACCAGTACTCCGTCTGTGCTGTAACCTCATGTCATAGAACTACATTGTCTTCCTGGGAAGTGAGGTACATAACATGTTCCTAGGACCAAAATAAACTGCCTTGAAACTGTAGTATGTTTGTTGGTTTGGGGTTTTTTTTTTGGCACCTGGCATATGTTAAGACAGCACCTAGCGGGTTAACAGTTTTCCATGGCTTATGTGCCTTTGGGCTACACTGGACTTATTGAGCAAAATACCCAGAGGTCAAATCTGAGTTGGTTTCTCAATTTTCTTTAATTAATTCTAATATTAAAGTGGTAACAGACTATACTGAGCTTTTAAGGGAACTGCAGGCATGCTGCTCCATAGTTGTTCTTAGTGTTGACTGAATCTGTGGCATTTAATCTTTGCTAAAGAAACCCCAGTGGGTGCTTTATGCTTCTTCTGTACTTATTTTTCATCTCCCACCCTTCTGTTTTCCTTGCAGAAAAATCTTTTAATGCTGTATAACCCACCTGGTTTGTGAGTCTGTAATGGGAATACTGTTTTCCTCAAATGGGATGCCAAAGTTGCAGCATTAAAGCAAGACTTGAATTGGTGTGGTGTGGCAGTTGAGCACCCTAAGGCAGCTTTAGGAGGATTTGTGCCACCTATCGCTTCACATTACACAAGTGCCTTTAGGCACTTCAGTAAGGCAACGATCTTAGGGATTGAATTAATTTACCTTAGACTCCCTTTGGAGTTGGTGAGAGAGCAAGACACCTTAGGAGGTGGTCAATTTCAGGATGTTGTTACTTTACTTGCCACGCTGCTTCAGCTGTGCACTAAACAGGTGGAATTGCAGCTTTCTTCCATGCTGTAGTGTAGATCACAAAACTGGGCATGAAGTGGTAAGACTCGGCTAACAACAGTATCTTGCACCTTTTCACATTTACATTTCCCTGCCTCCTTTAACCTCCATCTGTCCTTTCGACATTCAACATCAAGGATCTTTAAAGAAACATCTCCGAAGTCTTTGTCCACCACAGTAACAGTGGGAGAGGCAGAGACTACACCACAGTAACAGTGGGAGAGGCAGAGACTACACATACATAGTGCTATGGTCTGTCCTCGTGGCAGATGTACTTGCCCTTGAGAAAGTACTAAGGTAAGACAGTACAAAGGTCTCTCACAGAACCAAAACTAACAGAGTGGTTGAGGTTGGCAGGGATCACTGGAGGTCAGATAGTCCAAACCCCATCTCAGAGCAGGATCGACTAGAACAAATAGCCCAGAACCATGTCCATTTGGGGTTTCAATATATCCAAAGATGGAGAGTACACCATGCCTCTGGGTAACTGGTTCTAGTGTTTGATCACCCTAAAGGTAGAAAAGCTGCTTCTTATGTTTAAATTAATTTCCTGTTTTGTAATTGGTGCTTGGGATTTTCACCATATAATCCCAACTCAGTTTCCCAGTAAATCTGTCTAGAGGCAATAGCGCACGTGAAGAATTTAGCCCCAGGTTTGTCCATAAATCTATTTGCATACAGCTTTATAAACACAATCTTTTTTGGCCTGGGACTGGTTGATTGTTCTAGGTCTTGTTGGTTGATGACTCACTATCCCATTTATGCTACTGATGTGGACAGAGGGGGTATGCATTGTGTGCAGAGTATAAGAGGGGCAGATGATTACTATAGGTTTGCTAAACTAAGTCACAGACATTACCTTGTTAGTGTATTTTTAGGGTAGTACAAGTGGCCAATACTTTCAGGTCTGGAGCTGATTCATCCCTTGAAGGATCTATTTTCTGGCAAGAAAACCCCTTGCCTTATATCTACAAACATAAGGCAGAGGAGAGACACAGTTTGGTAGGGTAGTTTTTTTTCCCACAGGAGAAAAGGTCAGGGTCTTCATTTCTTTATTTCTGTTCTATGTGCCACTGATTTTTCAGTCTTAATTGTAAACAGTATTATGGGCTGATAGTAGATGAATTCTTTTAAATTCAGTAAAGACTGTCTCACTTCTGAGTCTGAGAGTTGGTTATTTGTATGAGAGGACAGTGTGCTGGTGTGCTCTTGTGTTGGATACAGAGAAGGTGGTTACAGCACCGGACCAGAGCCAAGGGTGTGGTGCTGAGCTCTGGCAAGGTTAAATGAGGAGAGCTGTGGTTCTCAGCCTGGAGGATAGGTGTGTGCCTGAGGTTTCTGAGAAGCTGTTTGGCATAACTTGGAGGAAGATTTTGAACCATTTCAGGTTGGCAGACTTTTAATTTAGGAAAGGAATGGAGACCACTGGTGAATGAGTTTGTGGGTGAATGGATGATATACTTGTGGTAAAAGGGCAATGGTAGACAGATTGGAAGAAGATTGATTGACTAGGCCTTCTTAGAAAAAAATTGGTAAGAGCCATGGCAGATTAATTACTGTTTTCTTACCTCCTTTTCATTTTTAAGAAACCATTTACTCCCCTGCCATTTTCATCACTTCCTACCTTTATTAGGGAAAAGACAGGAAAAAAATGAAGGAATTTATAAGGCCTGTTTGAAAAATAAGCATGTGTGTGATTTAATAATCTACTTTAATATCATCTGTGTACCACAGACAGGGGGAAACAGCACAGTCCATGGAATCCAGTGTGATTTACAGCCAACTTAGGGTCATGTCTCCTGAGGGTTCTATTACACTCAGAGAACAATTAAGATGCTTTAAAGATTGCCTGGCTCTTTATTCTTCCAGTAAATTGCTGAAAGGTTCATATAAGGCTGAAGGTGGTTGAATAGGCATTTTCAGCTTTCTAATTTTTGAGGGGGTTTTGTGGTTTTGGTTTTTTGGGGATTTTTGTTTGTTTTTGGTTTGTTGTTGTTTTGTGGGTTTGTGGGTTTTCTGTTTGTTTCTTTGTTTGTTTGGGGGGGTTGTTTGGTTTTTTTTCCTTGTATTTTTATTTTCCTTTGTTTGAGGACTGAAGACTGGGGAAAACCATGAGTCCAAAATAAAATCACAGAAGAAAAGAGAAAAAGGATTTATAAATACCATCGAGGTGGTGGATAACATCAGTGTATTTTAAATAGATAATGTATGTTTTTAGAGGTGGCCTTTACAATTTCAAGGCAAGTTATATCTCTAAGCTTAGTTGCTTATGTATTTTTCTTTAGATAATTTTTATTGGAAAGAATGTGGTTAATGCTGTACAGCAAATATCCAGCTTTTCCTTCACTTTCTTCTCCTTTTTCTGCCCAGAAACTCAAATGTTATGCTATTCTAAAAGAACCCTAACATTGTTTCCCTTTAAAAGCTTTATTCAAGAGACTTTAAAACACATAGGCACCTGAATGTGTGTATTCTGTTATTTACTGTATTTGTTTACCACTTTGCAGTTTGCATTCTTGTCCCTTATTTCTTATTCATGGCTTGAGTTTGAGGAGTAGAACAAGATGAAAGAACAACATGAAACTGTTATAAAACAATTTGCTATTGACTTTACGTATGAATTGAACCTTGGCCAAGTTTTCTTTTGTGATTTTTGTACTTGAAAAACGTACAGAACTTTATGTTAGACATTATATATGTCTTCTGTTTTATGCTAAAATTTCCTCAAATTTTAAATATCACAGTAAAAATACAGTACATACTTGTGTAAATAGTTTCCTTGTTAAAAGCAGAGGTGAATTTTAGATAATTCTTCTCATGTTTGTGAAAGACCTGGAGCATGACTTTGTTTAGTCCTTTTATGCTATGATCGACTGTCCAAACCCTGATCCAAACAAATTGCTAGATATTCAGGCTAATTTTAATGCAGTGTGCTGCTCTAACAAATCAAAACATGCTGATGGAGGAGGGGTCTGCTATAGAAAAGACCTCACATACCTTAGAATCCACATAGTTGTCTTTACAGTGGCTTTCTACATTATCTCACAGAGACACAAGAATGGAGAGTCTGGAGCCAAATAGGATAAGCACTAATTTTCCTCATCAAGATAAAATTAAATAGGGAATAAGAATGGAAATATAAAAAGGGTTCTCAAATAATTTTGATGAAAAAAGTCTGAATGTTAATCAACACTTTTCCTTTAATAATTCCAGAATATTTTTATCTCTTAAATTCATTATTTTTCTAATATTAACATTATTAAGATCCCAAGCAAGAAAAATATCACTCAATGGGACATTCCAGTTTTCATTTAGAAAATATAGGAATGGAACATTATGACAATAATTGTACTTTTTTTCTTCTTTCAGGTTGAATTAATTCAAGACTCATAAATCCCATAATTTCCCACAAATTTTCCTTGGAAACCACACAGAGGACTCCTCTGAGGTACCCTTAGACCAGAATGCAGGTAAAAAAATGCCATGCAAAAAATATGAAATAGAGTCTCTTCTAAAAATCTAGAGCATGACCTCCAAGTTTTCACAGTTTTACTACTATGATATGCAGCCCCAAACAGGTTCTTATGTTGTCCACATCACTGTGGTATCTGAAAGTCCCAGAGCAGTCCATTAAGCAACATGACTGACATTGTCACACGTGGTTTTTTCCTCCACTCTCTGCCCTAGGGAAGAAACAGGGTGTGCTGTTTTGTTTTGGTGTGTCATTTTCACACATCCATCATCATGTAATACTCCTCCTTCTACTAGCCAATGCAGCAGTAGCTTTTGTCCTGGGAGAAACAAACTTCCCATGAAACTGGTACAGCTCCTGAAAACAGGGCATCTTCATTATCCCTCACTTCCAGTCATGCTTGTCTCAGCAGCACCCCTCTGTCAGCAGGGAATAATACTGAAGTCATGCCAGAAGCTGGCACATTCAGCTGGCCTGAATGTGCAGTGCTGAAAGCCACAGACTGATCAAATATCTGCTTATTACAGTTCATCATGTAGGTGACCATACAAGGTGTTGACCAGTTTCTCTCAGCCTTTATTGTTAATGAATTGGCTAAATAATGAAAAAACCAGCCCTTCTGCCCCAGCTCCCCTGCCCCCAGCTGCAGTGGCATCTGCCTCATGTCAGACACTTTCAATGCTGCATCTCAGTTGGCGTTAAAGCACTACAACCATTATTCATCTAGGTCACAGGTACACACACTTCTTCCAACACAGACACTGAAATGGCCTGTGATCATCAACCCTTGGGGAAGAAAAGAGAAGAGACCTAGCTGACTTGTTTCTGTTTCTTCATGATATGTTATATATTACCAGTGACCTCCTTTCCCTTGAAAAGGACCTAATGAAATTCCTGACTGAATTTTCCCCACTGCAATAGCAGTATGTTTAGATTATTTTCTTTACTTTATATTTCATGCACACAAACTAAATGAGAAAGATAAAAATGTTCGCTCCTCATTAGAACATTGATACAAAGGTAGCCTTGTCTTAATCAATATTCCCCCAACATTAATGACACTGCAAGGATTAAGGGTGTTATAGTAATTTATTGTAACTATAAAGCAGGTGTTTTACCTTCTCCACTAATATCCCATTTGGATGCATCAGGCAAACATGGAGTGAAACATATGGTCTTTTCTGTGTTTGCAAGTAAGGACTGAAACTGGACAGAGAGGCAGGGAGGTAAAGTGATTTCCTAAAGACACCAAGAAGGACAATGGAAATCTGGAACTAGAGCCCAGTTTTTCTCTTTACCTGTGCTGTGTAATAAAACAAAACAAAAGGGTCAGACCTGGACCTTGGAGAGATGTGGGAAGTGAGAACAAAAGGGTTAGAAACAAAACATGGTGCATGGTACTTTCAAATTCAAATGAGAATATGTAACTCTGCATCTGGTTTCTTTAGAAGGTGACACAGGTGAATAAGACAGTTTGAGTTAGGCAAAATGTCCATACTGACACTCTTAAACTGAACAAACCTGGGCTGACTTCAGGTTTAATAATTTCAGAATCTCAGAAATGAGGGATCGCTGGAGGGTCCTTTATATTTCTTGCTTTAGATTCAGCCAGGGCACAATTTTCAAGAAAACTTCAAGTATGCTTAATTTTAATAGAAAAAATCATGTTAACTTTGTTCTGAGAAAGTGCCTGTCTATGACAAGGTTTTTTTGTATTTAGCGATGACAATATTGAAATGAAGAAAAGAAAGATGATTAATACAGTAAATGTCTAGAGGTAACTCAGGGCAAATACATAAGGCAGTAACAAATAGTTCTGGCTCTTCCCTACAAAATCAGGCTGCCTTGATATTGGAGGGATGACAGCATTGTCAGAGATGTTTTGACCAAGTATCTGATCTGTCATGTGAGGAGCAAAGAATGCTGGAGTCAGGCTCAGCAGATTATGTATCAGGTTTCCTGTGCCTGTTGCTGCTTGCACCTGGGACTTTGCCAGGGAAGGAAGAAATGAAAACATCTTCACTAGTTATGGGCATTTCATAAACCAGGGAACCTTGTTCTGGGTGTGGGTGGGAGAAGACTTGCAGTTGCCCTTTGTGAAACACCATTTGGAATAGGAAAATTTCCTTTTTGTTTCAGCAGTCTGTGGTTCATGGCTGAAAAGAAATCTTAGGAAGTTAAGCTGGCAGTATTACTGCCTTCTGGATGGAAGTGGGATGGGATGTTATTTCTGCTTGTTAGTAGAAAGCAGGCTAAATTTTAAATGCATAGTTGCTGCAATGATTACTTTGCACACTTCTGCATTTTGGCAATGAGTTACATGCAACAGTCGGTGTCTGTATGGTAGCACAGGCATGTGCTCAGCTTTAGTTTTGTAGGATATCTGGAACTGGCAGGGGAGGGATCTGTAAGAAAGTTTTGTGTTAGAGAAAAGGTTGAGGAAGGCTGAACTAAGCTTGTCCTGACAGAATTCTTTGAATCCCACTACATTTAATCCACAGATATATTTGTGATAAAGGGCAGTGTTCCCTTCTCTGAATCCCCAAGTCCTGTCTTTGGTGACTGACTCCACTCTCACACCCTTCTAAACTGATTAAAAGAAGTGCACGAAGCAGGGCAAGAGGACAAGAAAGGGAAGAAATCTAAATAAAAGTTTCCAGTGCAATTTTGTGGTCAAAATGTCTAAGGTGATGCTGTGATCCATAAACAAGTGACTACTGGGGGAGAAATCTTGGCCTCTCTGAAGCCAGAGACAAAATTCACAATAACTGCAACAGGATTTGGGATTTTCCCCCCTCAGCTTTCAGTGTACTATTACTATCTTCAGGATAAAACAGAGGGGAAGTCTGAAATCTGATATTCTTACTTATACTCAAATAAAGACATACTAAATAAATCCTTTGAAGTATTTCAGACTGGGGAGGGGGAAAAAAAAAAAAAAACAAATGAAAACCAAACCACCACCTAGACTGTATTTTCAAAATTATATGCTTATTACAGGAAAGTCCCTGAATTTTTTTTCCCTGATTTTTAATATGTTAAGGATAGGAGGATTTTGCAGAAAGATGGGGCAGGGTGGTGCTTGCACGCATCAAGCAAGCTTCTGGTGTCCATTTTATTTGTTTAGTTAATATTGAACTGAATGGAGTTTTATTATTGTGAGTCCTGTGGAAGCAAATTTAGCTTTTGGCTTGGTTAAAGCTGGTTTGAGGAAAACTAGTCTTCCTAACCCTGAACTAACACATGGTCACAGCATGTAATGCACAAAATAGTGTGTTTAGAACCTTTACTGAAGGAACGGTTACAGTGTATATTGAAACATTTTAGAGCTGCTAACAAAATCACTTTATTTATAACTGTAATAAATTTGCTTGCTAAAATGGGGTTGTTTAGAACTATTTTGCTGACAGAAATGAGGACAATATGAATATACGTTAGCAATTAGAAAACATGGGGTTTTTTTAATAACAAGCCAGAAAAAAAATTAATATTTAAATTATTTTATTTTGACAAGCAAGTGTATAGACTTTTTTTTTCTTTAAGATGCAAGACATCTGCAAAGTCTGACAGTAAACCAGATATCATTTTTCATATATTTTAATTGGATTCAGTGCTGTTGATTTAGTAGTATATTTTTTGTGTCTCATTAAAAGATGAAAGAGACTATGAAAGCTGTCTCTTTACTTTAAAATAAATACTTCCTGGACATGCCTCTTTAGGTGGAGCAGCAAAGGGAAATAAACATGATTGAAACGTGTTTTTCAGAGCCAAAAAATCTTTCCAACAATTTAGCATAACATTGCAGTGGGTGAGCCCAACCATGAAAATTTTGAGGACAGGTATGAGTTACACTTGCAATCGTCCAGTCTGTCAGATCACAAATCTGACCTCTCTAGTGCAACTGGACCAAGCAGTGCCTGATAATGGGCTCTCAGGCACATTCTCTGTGCTGTGCTCCCTGCTGAGTACTGCCATCACAAGGTCTGGCATATAGGCTGCTTCCTGGCTGGGATGTAAAGAGAGACTGGGCTAAAGAGAGGATGTGCCAAACCTGTCCTTCAGCTGTTTCTGTAAGTAAAATCGTCCAAGAAGGACTGATTGGTGGCTGAGCCAAAGCAGAGAATCTCTAAATCGGGTTTATGGTGGCACAAAGGAACATTTTTGCTGTTTTCTCACACCTTTCATTTTCAATGCTTAAAAGGGGGAACACTGAAACTGAGGTGTGCTTGGGCATTAGAAGGTCATGTTTCACTTGCAGTTTGCTGACAATGTCTTACAGCCAGACACACACTCACTCTGCCAATTTTCCGAGTGTGATAGATACACCCAGCTCTGAACCAGATGTTATGTGACTGAAGTTTTACATGTCCTGCTCAGGCAAATGATCTCTGCAGGGAAAGACGTTGAGGGGCAACACTGTGCTGTGCTATCCAGCTTCAGTTTTAAGAGATATCTTGTGCCTAGACAGTTTAAAACATCAGCAGAAAAATTTCTCTCCTATTTGCCCACAAAAGAACAGTCCAAGGCCAGGTCTACACACTCTTACTTCACTCTGGGTATGTAAGTATGGGATGTTGTTGGTGGGGACAAACACAAGCCCTCATTTTTTGTTCCCTTCCTCTCAGGGCTGTCCCAAGGTTCACTGGAGTTGATGGCAATATTCATGCACGAATGTGCACGAACTGTGGTTTCGGTCTTTCTATATCCACAGAGGCACAACTCATTCTGGAAAGGTCAAAATCACACCCATCTACCCCATCTTTCTTAACAGCTTGCTGCACGGATCTGATGTATCAAAGGCTGTACACAGAAACCTCTTTTAGCACTGATGACAGCAAAGTCTGTAAATTTAGCAAAGTTTCCAGCAGTGACATAGAGATGGAGTAGATGATTTAAACAGGATTTTCCATCATTGATTCCCACTTGTCCATTTTTCTGCTAAAACCTGTGAATAAAATTGTTGATAGCCAGAGGCCTGGTAACTTGGCAGGTCTGAAAATGGTTGGTGCGGGAAAGTCTGCATGGGCAGACTGCAGATTTGACATCCAGGTTTTGATCAGATCTGGACAAGAACTTTAGTGAATCAGCACAGGTATTTACCACCATTGGACAGTTATACTAAACATGCTTGGGGCTAGTTAGTATCAAAATAGGTACCTTCCAGAGGAAAGTAAGAAAGAAAGAGAGTGAGAAGAAAAGAGGCACCACTCCTTCTTTTGAATGTCTGATAAACTAAAGCCCAGACTTCATTAAAGAATACATGTCTGTTAAAATCCTTCTTCCAGATAAGATACATCTGAGATACAAGATCACTTGTATTAATGACATTGAAACTTGCTTGTTTAATCCTGATACAACTCACATAGAAGATACTAACAATACAGTTTTGCTATCAAAGAAAACTGTTTTATAACATAGCTAATAATGAGAATATTATTAGCTGGTATTTTTTTCTGTGTCTGTACCTGTGAAACGTTCTTGAGCTTCTGTCATGTGGTAGTTTGGTGAAAATCTGGGGTTAATTTACTGGGCAGGTACTTTAATCATCTTTTTGCAAAATCTTTTTTGTTCTTTCTTTTTTTAAATTTCTTTTTCACTTCAACATGAATAGTTCTTGTAGAATCTGCCCCTAAAAAGGGTGTCTCATTACTAGCAAGAGCAAACTGATAGGACAATCAGTTACTTTTATTTTTATTCATATTTTTAAAAATTTTTATTAATTCACTTGTATGCTCATAGCCCAAAGCAATAGAACAGTCTTATTTTGCTAGTCATTTTTCTAATAATTTTACAAATATTAAAAAATTGCACCACACAATGATTTAAAAACCTTGACATGTCTCATTTCATTACTTTCTTTTGTGAAGTTCTGTAGTGGCCCAGTCTACCTCCAACTAAATTTGTCAATTAAATGTCTCCTAGTAACTGGGACTCTGGCAAGGCATGGGGATACTTCCTTTCTCTTTGGCTGCCCTGTGGAGCATCAAAGCATTTTGCAAGAATACTATGGTGGACATAAGGAATAAAGAAAAGCAAGGCAAAAGAGGTCACAACTGAACATTTCCTTTACCTACAGAGAAGTACCTCAAGCAGACTTTCTTCTGCATAGCTCAAAGGCCAACCAGCTCCTTAGACCTTGTTCCTGTCTCCATTTGTAAGAGGCAATTCCTATACCTCTTTGGTGCTCTTCGGTGAAGAGCAGAGTCCATACCAGGGGAGAAATAAAGCTCCTGGGAACATGCCAGTTAGACCAAATTTGCTGGTAATGGTCACAGAACTTCTGGGTTGAGATGTGTACCAAGGACTTGCCACGGGCTCACAAGCAGACAAAAGTACTGGGTCACTCTGTGCCTTTCAGCCTGTGTTAAAGTACAGAGGAAAAAAGTTAGGGGAAGTAAGATATGGCCAAGTTTAACTTATACAAGAAAAGAAAGCAAGGATGACACAAACAATTATCCAGATATCCAGAATGGAGAGACTGTGGTTTGCACATTCAGAGTTAACTGGCAGTGTGTGGCTAACACAGTTTGGAATAAATGGGCAATGTAAAATATACATGATTTGTTGGTTTCTCTGCACAGCAATTTCTTTGATGTTTGCTGTAGTGTCTATTTATAAAATTTGTGCTTGCAGGCAGGACAACATGTGATTCCTTTTCCCCCCTACAGCATTTCAAGGATTTTGTTTCATTATTAGATTTTCTTTAAAATTGGGAGAAATACAAGAAGAAAAGCCTAGATCTTCCAGGCCATTTGCAAAGATCCTTTGTGCAGGTTTTTACACTGCAGGTTGATGATACAGCTACAGTTTTTATTCTGAATAAAATGTTAAGACACTACAACAAAAGGGATAATACACAATACTATGAGTGTCACTGTCTCTGGACAGAAGAAGAGATCTTTTAACCCTGTGGATTGGACTGTCCTATATGATGTCAATTGCCAATATAAAATGTATTTGATCTATGTCTTTATTGCTGTATATCTCAACAGTGTCAGATGAATAAAGTGATGAGTGGCAGGGGAATTGTTCTGGGTAATAGTTAATAAAAAAAGGAATTGAATTAAATTAAACAACCAACCAAGCCTCATCATTATTTTGAAGGAAGAAGCGTTACAGGAGAGTCAGAAAGAAAGAAAGGTTAGAAAGAACTGAACTGGGAAAATGTATTTTCAGAAGTTAATAAAAAATAAATGAAAGTGTTTTGAATATATCAAGGTGTGCTTAGAAAGTAGTAACAACAATGCAAGTGGAAAAAGCCCAAACAAACCAAATATTTTTAACAACATCATAGCAAGATATACACCTAAGAATACTTAGAGCTTGAATGTATAGCTCCTCTGGGAAATCACACACTGGAGTTGGTGCCAATAATGCCCTCTTCTGGTGATGCTATTGCAGCTAAGGCGACGTGTCAGTCATCTCAGGACCCCGCATCTTCAGTGTGCAGGGTGAATTCAACTGCAGGCAGGGAGAGACTTTTATCTGAGTTAAATGTCATAACCCCTTTTTTTCCCCCCTCAGTTCCAAAGACTAGCTGTAGGTAAATTATTTTAATAAGGTAAGAGATACCACAGTACAGTTTTCTTTTCTTTCTTTTTTTTTTCCTTACCCCAAATAATGCTCTCTATGTCATCTGTATATTTATGATAGCTCAAAGACATGGGTGTGTGGATCTAATTAAAAATGTGAAAGGGTTTAGCAGCCTGCTGCTTCCCTGTGAGTCTCTTGTTGCCAACTCTTGGCAGCTCTGCTGTCACTGAGCCAAATGTTTAGTCTTCAGCTGAACTACTGCCAGTGAGCTGCGCTGCATTCTGGGACCACAGAGCCTCGAGGTACCGTGTTAAACTATCTCACATAAGGATGTGCAGTGAGCTGGACTTCATATTCAATCACCGAAAAGAAAAGTGAAGGAGAAAGCCCACTTTTGCCTGGTGAGCCTTAATGGTGTATAAGACACAATGACCAAATCCTTCAGGATTTTCCATCAGGGAAAATAGATACTTTCTTGAGGTGAATCAACACATGCATTTGTTTAATGTGCCTATGAAGCAATGGTAGTAGCCATATTTAGCAAATTTAGTTTAAATCAGTCTGCTCTCGATATGGAATTAAAAAAAGAAATAACAAAAACATGGTTTTCTGCAATGGAACTCTGTCCTCCAAGTAAATTCCTAATGCAAAATAAATATATTTTAACTCAACTTCATTTATCCTTAGCAAGTTCGAGGAAGTTTGGTCCAGAATAAAAAAAAGTTTAGCATATGTGCAGTCCAACCAGCAGCAGGAAAGCTGTGTTGATAGAAACGTGCTTAGCACAGTTGCATTGCTTAATAAATTCAGGTATAATGTGGAGATAGATGGGGTTATAGGCTAAGCTGGCCTGTAGGCTTTGATCAGTGCTCCAACTCACTTAGGGCTTAGAGTGGACTGGAAGAATTGCCAGGTCTCATGAGTCAATGATGGATTTCCAGCAGATCAGAATTAAATTCTCCTTTTAGCTGTTCTCCCTGCACTCTTTTCTGCAAGGGAAATTACTTCTGCTAACAGCAAAGCGGTGTATGTGCCTTCATGATACTTTCTTTCTCTTTTCTTTTTCTCTGCTGTCCCATTTATATCTTTTGTTTTCATGCTTCTCTTATTTTCACAGCATTTTTATTTCCTTTCCTTCCCTTCCTTTCTTTTATTTTTGCTCCTTTCCTAAGATTTTTTGCTTCATCTGCCTGGATTTCACATCACCCTTTTTTCCCCTTAACTTTTACTATGCTTCTCTACAGCTTCCCTTCACTATTGTAATGCTCTACCTGAGAGAATGAATGAGCCACCTCTAATGTTAGCTCAGGGACTTAGCAGACACTTTATTTCTGGAAATATTTTCTTTGTATGTTTTTGAAACCAGTACAATGGTAAAACAATAACTAGGTGCTGCTGGTTGCACCATTGCTCCAACTGTTAATGCTGGGTATTTAAGAATAAAACTACAGTAAAAAAAATGTTGGCTTCATATCAAATGCTTGTCTGTATTCATTCATAATGCTAACTAGAGATTAGACACACAGCACTAAAGGGGCAGAGAGAGAGGGAAAAAACAAACATTTACACTAATGATCATGCATTTTTTTGTAAAAAGGCATTTAAAGAAATAGAAGCTGGCACAAGTGTGCAACACACCTGAACTCTACCTCTTTGATCTTTCCTCTGGGGTCCTTTTTGTTGCAGTGGGCCAGCTCTGGGAAGGAGGCAGGACTCAGAAGCCGCTTGGCATCCAGCCCAGGCTTTGTGGGCCACTGGAGAGATGGATAGCTAGGTGCAGAAGTGCCCTGAGGCAGGTGTTAAAATGTTGTTCTTAGTTCCTTGGTGGTAATCATTGCAAAACAATCCTGTCTGCTCTATTCGTATCAACAAGCTGCTTTCCATGGCTTGTTGCTAAGAGACAGGACTGTTGCTTACAAGTTGCTTAGTGCTTTACACTTTCATAATTTATAATTTATTATCTTAACATAAAAATTTGTGGTTTTTTATTTTTATTTTATTTTTCCACCAACCCAGTAATTGTCACATAAAAAAAAGATCATGTATCTACCAAAGTAGCAGTTGCTCTTATAATATACTTTGCCTTTGTATGGTTTTGGTTCTGTGAAAAGAAAATGCTATTATAAACTGAAGATGAATATCATTTTTGTCCATTAACTTCCTGCATTATATGACTGGTTAGGTCAATGGATTCCCTCAAGATTTCTTTACTACTGAAAACATGTTTCTGTCCAACCAAGAAGGAAATGAATTGAAATTATTTCAATTATCACACGAAAGACTTCGTCTCTTCTTGTTCTACACTTCAGCACCTAATAGGTCAACTCAACAACCCTACTTGCATGAAGTTCAGTGGTATAACCAATGCCAGAAATTACTTTTGTGCATCTGTCTAGCTTTCTGAATATACAAACCCTACCTTGCTAAAGTGTTTTGTACTTAACATTAGTTATATCAGCTGAGTAAAGGAGTAATGCCAAAGTGGAAATGAGAATCATTTGCAGACTTGTAAACTCTGTCACAGATCACNCAACTTGGGGTTAGGATTTACTTTACTGTTTAATGGAAGAGGTGTACATACAGCTGGTATTGATGTATTTGACTAAAACATATCTAAGAACTCCACTGATACACAACATTGCTCCTGTAAATGCTTTAGAAAAATAAAGGCAAGGTTACATTTTCTCCATCATTTCAGTGAGCTGCTTATGTCAGTTACAACCAAGAACTGCATCAAACGGAGCTGTAGAATTGGCTCTGGAAATGGCTGTGTGCAAATAGTGCTACCATCGCAAAGCCAGTGAGGGAGTGTCTACCCAAAATCAAGGCATGTTTTCCAGCATACCTGACTTTTTCCCATCCAGCAACAACAGTGACGTTGGGCTTGCAAGCACATGACAGTACAGCCAGGGTTAAGGCATGTATCACTACATCTTGCTGTCCTAGCCAACTAACATAAGCAAAATTACGTGCACATGTCCTGTGGTGACACCTACATTTTGTGTTCGAGGTGTGTTCTTGAGTGCGTCAGCAGCTTAATTCCTGATTAGCTGTGCCAGCCAAGCATGCCAGCCAAGACCATTTTAGTCAGTCTAAATGTATCCTGGATTTGGTCCTTTTACCCATTAAAGTTACTCATGGGGTAGCCATGCTGATCAAAGCCTGAGATCACTCAGAAGCCCATCCAATCTGTAGTCACAAATTTTCCATGACTTCCAACAGTCCATAAGCAATTCGGTTTTTCTCAATAGTGTGATGGAAGATACTACATTCAGTTTTGGAAGAAAATACAGACACAGATTAAATAAATGTAATGTTAAGAACTGCTTGTGTGTTCTTGAAATTCTCTGTAACACTGCTTACTAATTCTGATGTGAATATCTCCTCCTCGTATAGTTACTTAAGGAAAATGGGATCCAAAACATCATAAAAAAAGCCGTGGTGAATTGCTATTCTGTTACTTGTGGAGTTTGAGTGTCATGGAGTTAATTTGAGGAAGCTGAGTAAAGAGGTCATCCTCCTCTTATTTTCCTTGTTTATGAATATCTTTGGCAATAATACCTCATTTCTCATAACAAAGGAGTAACTTTATATGCATACAGGTATAATGCCTTGATACATATCTCCTTTATATAAGATCATGTTAATTAATTATTACTGCTGCAACCATTCATTCAAACATCAGAAAAAACTGAATATAATTTATTCATTAAACTTCCAAGAAGAGCACTCCTGTTGACTGTGTACATGTGTCACAATTCTCCACAGAACCAGCTGGAGGATATTTAGTTCAAGGAAAAGGTGGACTCACATCCTAAGGAACTGATCTGTTACAGGAAATTTTGACCAAAATTTCCCTTCAAAACCAATATATATTTATCCTGTTTTATTGAAGGGGGAGGAGGGGGAAGGAAAGGGGAGGGTATAATCAAATGGTGATAACAACTCATTATTTCTTAAGTAACATGAACTGGAAAATATATCAACAATAATATGTCTACAGGCAGTGACTTGACCTTCTGAAAGAGTCCTTAATGTCACTGAAGGAGGATTTACTGACTTTAAACTCTTATGGCTATTGGGAAAAGAAACAGATTTATGGTTGGCTGCTACTGTTAAGATTCTTGGATGAGCAACAGGCACCAAGTGCTTGGAAATCACTGTAAAAGCACAAAAAGCAATGGGCTTCAAAAAGTGTAGTTGAGTGACAAATCTAACATTTTAGTCCTCGAGTTAAGTTTGATGGGGGAAAGAATCAAAGTTATGATCTTACCACTAATTTTAATGAAATCCTCATGTGAAAATATCTAAAAGTTCTTGAGGCATGGTCATCAGTTATTCACTCAGGTATGTCAAGTCCACTGTCTAATCTGAAACTTCATGTCTGGAGCTCTGTCAGAAATTGACAAATTATTATATCATACAATATCAATGTGTATTCAGCAGATCAGATCTTGGGGTTCAAAAAGGAAGGGCTGATGGGTCATTATCTGGGTACTATTCATGCATTAATAGGTTCATTTGTATTTTTTCAGGACAGTAACAACTGATTAAACAAGTCGTGTGAACTTAGATTAGACAATCAGAAGAAAGTGAAAACAGCCTGAATTTTCAGCTGGTCAGACAGAAGCTACTTAGAAGCTATAGGTCAGATAGATGCTGCTTTTTGAAGGTGGTGGGGTGGTTAGTTTGGTCTTTTCTGTTGTTTTTTGTTTGTTTTTCTAAGATATCTCTTACTCTGTTTGGACTGAAAGTGCATCATAGTCTAGGCAGGGGAAATTTGTCTGAAGGACTATAATACAAACTACAGTGCTGCTGTGTGAAGAAAGCTCTCCTGCCAGCTTACAACTTTTGGGTGAACAGATAAAATGTTTCTCTATTGTTTTTAGATACTCTTTCTCAGGCAACTACTATTATTTATCTAAAGTAAATAAAAAACTTGCTGATATCTAAAGAGTTTATAAATTGAAGCATTTGGTTGAAGCTTTGCTTTAACGGATTAATAAAACAAAGCTGAAAATACAAAACTCAACAGAAATCACTGTTTCTCAATCACCTGATTAATTTGTCCTGGGGGCTGGTTACAGGAGCTCTCCTGTGAAGATACACGGTCCTGTGCCACCCAGCAGTAGAACCCAACACCTTGAATGCTCAGGCCCCTCTTCTGGGGAAAGCCTGGAAAATAACAGGGAGGACTCTTCACTGCTCCCCTCTCAGGCAAAATGCCCACTGAATTCAATAGGATTTTTGCATGAGTAAGTCAAGCAGGATTTGGCTCTGGAAGGACATAACAAGATTGAACAGACTTGGTTCCCAGTTAATGGCGTCCCATTGTGCTGTGGTATGGGAGAACATGCAGTGCTGGAGTGCATTCTGTCAGTGCCTCTGTCTTCCAGAGGATATTGTAATATCTCATTATTGTGAACCAGAAGAAAGGGATCTGGTAGAATTAGGACTGAATTATTGTAGGGTTTTCAGAAGTACAAAAAACCCCAAAGAAATGTAGCCATTATGAGTACAGGATATTAATAGCTTACTTTCGCTCTGTGAACTGTCTTTAATTCCAAGCACATTGAGGCAGAATACATTTTTCAACAGTGCCTAGTGGCTCCATTCTAACTTATGGATACATTACCAAAAATCTGACTGAAAAGCCCAGCATGTGAGTTGTTGATTGTCTCCTGTGAGGATCTAAGTGATTTACCTGTCCCTGATTTCACTGACTCTAAAGAGCTGGTGTGTTTTGTTGGATTTCTGAAGTGAGGCATCTGAAGCAGACCTTACAAAGCATCCTGAGAACTTGGCTTAGGCAGCAGGGTGAAGTCTGGTGTTTTCCCTGGCTCAGCTCTGTGTGTTCCTATCAGTGGACACTGGACTATTGATCACAGCACAGTGCAACCACTCTGTCACAAGGTGATCCAAGCCCAGGTTACCCATAAATCCTACACATCTTGCAGCCTGCAACATCCAAAACATTTCTGGAAGGGCACCAAAGATGAGATAGCTGACACAAAGCACAGGTTGTGCATGTCAAGGGAGCTGCCCTGCCCATCCATGGAGTGGGCTGTGGTGTGCTTTGGGCACACGCCAGGGAGTAGCTCAGGCCATGGTTACTCCTGTATGTGATTCACACCTTACACCTAGTCACAGACTTTTACTTATAGGATAGAATTAGAATGTGAACCTGAACATAAGCTGGAACTTGAGTGAAAAATGTTTGTTCAGAATATGATTTAGGCATGTCCAGTTTGCAGCTACAAACATGCCAGTCTTACTATTTGTACAGATTCTAGACCAAATCTTTCACAAATTCTGGGTACTATGGTGTAGCCAGTTTGCTATAGACTTCCAAGAGATACTTGCTGAAGAATTTGTCTGGCTTTGCAAGGTCACCTTGGTACAAATGGGAATAGGTCCCAGATTAAAGGATATCTCTGGAAGACATCAGGTGTGCCTATGACCTCACCTCAGCTGTGGCCATCCTCACCTGGTGTTCTGATTATTTGAAGAAGGTCCCATAGGCATGAGAGTTGAACAAGCCCTCAGTAAGTTGGAACTTGCCTGTAAGAAATATCTCAGAATCCCATAGTCAGAAAACTGGGGTAATCCATGTGGGTTTTATGTCACTCTGATATAAAAAAAAAAATCAGTGTTTGTCTTGTTTGGTGCGTTTATCACTTGATACAATGCCTGCCATTCTTTACTCAGAAAGAATTTCATTTGAAAGTCTTTTGACACATGCACAGAATTTTTTTGAAAAAAGCTCTGAAAGGTAATTTATGCAGAGTTTATATGCTGTATATGGGATGCAATGCATGTATGTGTACACATACACAAATAAAATATTGGTAAGATGAAAAGTGGAAAGTACCAGTATGCAGGAAAAACCACAAGGGTCAGTATGACTTAGTGATATTACTAAAAAAAAAACCTACCTCTCATTTACAGAGTCTCTGAGACCATCAGGTACCTGGAAGGCATAACATGAACTTTTATTTAACACAGACCTATCTCTATGTACATTATTAATTGATATTTATAGAGAAATGCATGAAGAATTATCTGTGTATGGGCACTACTATAAAGCTATAAATATATTTAGTTAGATTTTATAGTTCCTTAAGATCCGTCACCAGAGACAGAGAATGATATATATTTGATATGAATTCATAACATCTGTATTTGTGTCTAAATAGGGGAGGAAATGCATCTGTCTTTAGTAGATCTCTCTTTTTAATGTTTCAGCCTGCAAGAAATGCACATTAATAGCAGCTTCTTCCCTGAGGAAGGTTTTGAACTAGAGTACTTGAGAAGAAACTTACAACAGAGCAGCCTAAAGTGCCACCCAGTCCCTTTTAATTAGCACACTAAGTCCCCCTACATCCAAGATATGATTGAGAATTTCTGCCATTTCATTTTAATATCAGTGTTATATGCTAACGTTTGTCAGACTAAGCTAAAAAGCCACTTCTTTTTATGCTGTTTCCCACATGCAGAGCAGACCTCTTACATTTTTGTTGGCTGCTAACGTACTAAGCGTTTTTTGGCAGCGTGCGGTTCTGGATTGAAGCCATGCATGCAAGTCTTCCACAGTAAGTATGGCCCAAAGGATTAGAGATCAATGGATTTAGTTATCTGGTGAAGTTCCCCTGCCTCTCTGGTGCTATTAAAAGGTTTTGCTATTGTAACGAGCACCAGAACTTTTCATTTTAAACTTGCCCAACTGAGGCTTCCACTTAGGCTGCAGAGTGTAAGAAAGTTTCTGGACTTCTGCAGGCAGCTTTAATGTCCTGCCACTGAAATGGAAGTCCAAGAAAAATCCCAAACAGATATTTCATATATGGAAAGACAAAAATTGTGCATAAAGGGGGAAAAAAACCCTACATTGCAGTGTTTTTCTTAATGTAATCAAAAGATGCTGTCTTAGAGAAAATTGCCTTCTAATTGGTTCATAATCAAATCCTGAGAAATAGGGTAGAGACTGTTAGAAAAAGCCTGATGCCTGAAGCACTGCCAGCCTGAGGAAAAGGAATCCTCAGTCCCAAGAGCTCAGGGGCCTCCAAACCACAGACCTGGCCCGTGGCTGGGCTGCTGCCGGCTGTTGGCTGAGGACTAGTGGACACTGTTCATTGCTCCCCACTCAGTCACTGGCTCTGAAGCTTTTGTGTGGTGTCCAAAGCTACTGATTCGGGCCCCCAAACACCTACTTCCTCCCTCTCCACAAGGCAATATGAACAGCTGCCACAGAGATTTTCTCTGCGGTGCATGCATGGAGATTCCTCCTGTGTTTGGCGTCCCCATACAGCAGAAGTGTATCATAAAACCTTTCAGGATTTGGTCCATGCTGTGTGTGAATATCTTGACTTTCAGGTTTAAGGGACTAAGCAGTTTTTTATTTTTTTTAACCATGAAACTTCCTGAGGAGAGAAAAATCCATAACCTAGCTGATTTAGCATTGTAAACAGAATAAGCCGTTCCAGGCATTTTTCTTTATAGTGGACATAGTATTAGTAGTTAAAAATACAGCTCAAGTTTGTGTCCACCCTGTGTATACATGAAGTGGAAGGTAAATGGGAACTTTTCAGCACTTTCCCATTATCTTTGCCCAGGTCTTAGTACATATTCAGACTCTGTTCCTGTAGTTACCAAGCTTCATAGGGCTAATCTCTATAAGAAAGGAAATTAGGAGAAGGTAATAATGGGAGAGTAAATTCAACCCTCCCATCCTTCTCTTTGCAAACTGCAAATACTGACATATACTGCACTGTCACGTGACTGGATGGTGAAAGCTGATAAAAACTCATTCAATGAACAGGACAGATTCCAGCTTGAGCCATAGGTTGACACTGCATTCTCTCTAGAAACATTTTACTGTCCAGATCTGCAGTTTACATTGCACTGTACATTTATGAAATTCTTTGCAGCTGAAGTGACCCACACACACACGAACAACTCTAAATCATACTAAGATGGCCCTCCTAACCCATGGTTAAAACAAGAATCACTCAGAGCAAAGAATCCATAACTGTTAACTTAATCTTCCAGGACGATAGCCAGTTTAGCTCAAACACTAGCATCTCTGCCACCCCAAAGCAAAGCATAAACCTGCCAAAGGAAAGACAACACATAGTAGAAGAGGGCACAGTCCTGAAGAAGTGATCTGGTTTTGATAAAAAGCTCACTGCTGATTTCAGGATTTTGCTGTCCATGAAAAATGTCCTCAATTGCCAGCTGTCCTGAAAAGCTCTTCAAACACAGTAAGAGTGTCCAGAGACAATTAGGCTACCAGGCTCCCTAGGGAAGCCACATATTTCTATACTGTAGGGAACAAAATGTAAATGTACCCTTTATGAGGGCAGCCAGACAAAATAAGAGCTAATCCAAACACCAAACCAAGTCCAAAACCTTTGTAAGAGCTCAGATAAACACCCTCTAGCTTTATCCTTGTAAAGTATCACTCAGGCATAAAAAGCTCCTCTAATTTTCCTGCTATCCTAGAGTCCTAAAGAAAATCCTACCCTGCAAGCGTCTGCCATTCCAAGATGATACAGGTACTTGGAAGTTTCCCTTCACATGAGCTGAACTTTTGTAGCCATATACAAAATGGATTTCTGGAACCCCCACAGTTTTATAAGCTCACCCTTCAATGGTTTTTATGTGCGTCTAGTTCTACTCATTTATCAAAAAAATAAAAATGAAACAAACAAACAAACAAACAAACAAAAAACACAGAAAACCAACCAACCAACCAAAAAAACCACAAAAAACCTCCCAGAAATTTTCATTTTCAGGTCTTCCGAAGCTCTGAAAGTTGTTGTTGCACACATAACTCTCTTTCCTGTAGCTTGAGTGCATTAAAAATTTTCCTTGTGACAGTCTCTGCTACTGCAGATGGTTTGAAGCTGGGAAGGCAAGTGGGGATCTGAACTTTCTCAAAATTGGAGCTGGTCTGTGTCTGAGGTTTACCCCAGAGCAGTATAGATGTAGGAGCCAGACAAATACATCAGATCTGAATGCTGTCTGCTTGAGGGAGCAAGTGTGCCTTGAAATATCTGTTCCCAGTCATGGCCCTTTCCCATTTGTGATTCCATTCCTAAGGCAGCACCCAGACCATTTTACAGTGCTTTCATTGTCAGCGTCTGCAGGTATCTCCAGATAGAGCTTGTCTTGATTTTATTGGTGTTCTCTTCTACTTCATATATATTTTAAAAATGAAAATACTTTTTATTTTAATAATCTTTCCCACATTCTTACTAAGCGGTTAGCTTTAGCCTTCCCTAACTGAGCTCACAAACACCGAAGTTTACAGTTTGAGGGTTTTTTGTTGCGCTTGCCCATTTCCTCTTGCTTTTATTTCAGTGGTCTCAGAGTCCTAAACCACACAAACAGACCTGAAAGATGTGCAGCACTGTCAGGGCCCACAGAGGAAAAGAAAATCCAACCAAATTCAGCTTCCCTGCCATTTTCAGCAGAAGTGTAGAACTAGGAACATGTTGTACATCATGGTCAGAAGTGAGGTTATTGCATCACCTGTACCATCATAAAGGTTTCCTCCCATTTCCTCAGAAGGGTGGGGAAATGTATTTAAAAAAGAATAAATTCTATAGTGTTTCTAGAACTTATTTTTTAATAAAAATAGTAATCTTGTTCCTTACTGAATGACATTATCAACTTTCAGTTTTCTTTTGTTTCTTGCTTACCAGTGTGGGAACTGTGTTTAATTTAAAATATTTCTCAATGGCTTACAAAGAAAACAAATCCAGAAGCAAATGTCCAAACTTGTTTTCTTTTAATAAGTGACTCATACTGATATTATTCTCAACCCATGTTTATATGTTAATGCAATCATATGTGTCCTTCCCCTGATTTCCTAGCATGTCTTCTTTCACTACTCTTCTTGTAGCACTCCCCAAAGGTTTGCCTGTATCAGTCCACAGTGACTGATTTACACACTAGAAAGTCTCTGAAAGCATAGAGATGCACCATGCATAGTACTAGCTCAGTTTAGAGCAGGGACAAGCACAAATTAATTCCCATGATATTTATGGGAACTTAAACATAGAAGGGCAGAAAATTAAAAACAGGGATGCTCCCTAGCAGGCAGGGAGACTGCTAGCTAATATACTCCCTTGGATAAAATCTCACCAGGAAAGTGTTTGGAGCCTAACCCTAGACTTTACACGCCAAGTTCTTCAGTCTGGTGCTATTCTAGATGTACCAGTCCAATCTGTGGCAGTGCGTGACTCAGCCAGACCTCACACAGCTGAACTGAGCTTGGAAGCCTTTGCCTATGAATTCCTGGGTTATACTTCACTTTCTCTGCCTGTTTTCTATTAGCTCTGTGGGTTTTCAGGCTTTTATGGCAATCCTCTGACTGAAAATTACTGCTGCCCAAGACAGCCTGACTGCCAACAAGGTTGCAAACACAGAAGATCTTTTTCAGTAATTCTTTGGGCCATGAAAGATTGGTTATTTTCAAACTTTTCATTAAATGTACATTTCTGAAAGCTGAAACGTTAATTTCCATACGTTCCTCTCTCTCTTTTTCCCTCTCACTCTCCTTTTTAAGCTGACATCAAGAATTCAGGCACAGAGGAGAGGGAGGGAGTACAAATATATTTTTCATGTAAGTCTACTGAAGTCAGAGAAGTTACACTAAGGAAAATCTGGGGTTGCTCTGTTTATTTTCTTATTCTTGATTTGCTTAATTTCATGCCACTTAAAATTGTATTTAATTGCAGCAGTTCTCTATTTCATTTTCAGTTGTGCTCCTTTCCCAGCATGTTCTCCAGGACACTGGAAGAAGAGAAAGGCTGAATCAGTTTAGAAAAACATGAATTTCTGAATGTGTGGACACTTCTCACTTCTCAAGTGTGGGAGGAATATTTTACTGCCCACCTACCAATCACTCAAATGTCCTGAGCAGGTTATTGAAAAAAAAATTAACCTTAAGAATAATTATCTGAAAAGAATTATCTTCTTGCCTCAAAAAATACATCTACCACAATATAAGCTTTTTTTTTTTTAACCTAGGTAACATAAACCCAGGTTGGCTTCAGTAAATAAATTGAAGGATGCCTAAATTCTCTGAGGCACTCACTTCTCAGTACTCAATTGATCTGAAGCTGCATTACTGGCAAATAAAACCACTCACTCAAAACTCACTCTGCTCTAGTTGCATTTTGAAACAACAGCTTGTATCAAATGAAACATTTGTATTCTGGAAGCCAAAGCCCTGTCATGTGTCCAGCTTCACCTGGGCTGGGGGAAAAAGGGATCGAGGGTTTTGCTAAAAAGACTCTTGCTGAGGTTACTTGGCACTCATCAGCACAACCTCTTGGACCACAATCACTCTTACTTTAATTTCTAAATTCAGAAAACACTCACATGGTGGAGCTTAATTCTCTTGAAATTCATGGCCAATGAATTTCAAAGTCACATGTAGACATTCACATGCATGAGTAGTCACATAGGAGATTGCTCATACACCAAGGAGCACAAACATGCCATGTGACTTAGGGAAGCACTCATAACTCAGTTACACATCTTGATTACTGTGTATGGAATATTTGGAGACAGCTGTTCATGATTAGCCCAGAAAGGTTTTAAAATATTTACATTCTTCCTTGTGGCCCTCATTCAGCAAGGTACTCAGGCATATGTGCAACTAAGCAAATAAAGAGCAGAGCATGGTAGGAAGGCACAGTGTGAGGAATAACTGAGATGTTTTACTCCTTCTGTCGATGGATATCACCTTTCAATGGATAGATGGAAAGAAATTTGGTTGTAAAAAAAGATGCAGGTAAAGAGAAGACAGTGGTCTCAAAGTGGAGGGTTGTGGTCTGTTCATCGATCAGCACTGGTCCTTAGAAATGCAGAAAAAATCACACAAGAATAGAAAGCACGGGGGATAATTTTTGAAAGGAGTTGCAGTTTAATATATTTTTAATGTCAAAACTCCTTGTTGCAAATAAGTTTTGCTTCTGGATTTTTCATGAGCAGGAAAAAAAGATATATTCATGGATGATTTATGCATTTCAAATTATTTGCTCAGCTCACTGCAGAATGAATTGATACACTGCTGAAATCCATATTACATCTATTTCACCTTCCTGTAGTTTTGAGGATACATGGCAAAACAGCTTTGCTTAATGCCATATTCATGTGTCCTATGGGGAATATCCTTTTTTTTTTTTTTTGTTCTTTTTCTGCATCTGTGTGTTCATTAAAGACACACACAAACACACAGAAGCACTGAAATATGAAGAGATCCCCAAAAGCAAAAAGCTAAGTTGGAACATGCTTCTGAATTTGTTTGCAATCCTGAGACAGTGAACAAGTCTCAAAAAATAATACAGCTAGGTGAGAGTGCAAAGTTTTGGAGAAGTTCTTTGAACACATGTAAACATGATGTGTGTAGGCAAATGTTTAACTTGCCTTTTTTACTTCTACAAATTATATTATGAAATCAGACATCTCTGACTTCTTAGGAATGTCAAATCAATGTATTCCTTCAAAACAGATAATTGCAGGGAACTGCTCTGCTTCTCAGCTTCTATAGTTTTGATTGTTCCACTTTCAGACTGATAATGATCAGACGCTTCAGTTGTTTTAGCAGTTCATTTACATAATACAGGTAGTTTGGGAAACATCACCTGCAGCCCCAAATGTAGTGTTAGACACTGCAGACTCTGAACAAAAAAGAAGCAAACACGTTGAGTTTATGCAACTGGAGGTTGGAGACAAGTCTTGTGCTTTCATTCACTGCCCTTTGATCACAGGGACCTACATTTTAATCCATCCTAGGCAGAATCATGGAAAATGTATTTGATCTGATAGCTATATCAGCACTACTTTAATATGCCTCTTTCCCAGATTCAGGATTGAAGCATCTAGATTTAAAATGTCCTTCTGCTGCCAAAAGAGATTGAATTTGACAGATTAGGATTTATGAGTGCTGCTTACATGTAGCAGAGGTCACTTGATATGGTCACTCCTATATTTTCCTATGAAAGAATGCACAGTAGTGTTTTGGAAGTAGCAATATGGAAGATATAATGTATGTCTTGTTACCACGCACATAATTAGGATCTTAATGAGAAGCTTTCTATTAACATTGTATTAGGGCTAGTGACCTAGAGTGATACAAAGTCAATGGACCCATTACATTGAATGCCATACTGTACAAAGTCCCACTGAGAGCCACAGAATATTGAAGGACCATCCGTATGATGCCCTCAGGGTCTATTCTCCCTTTGATGCATATGTATAACTCTCATTAATGTTAATAGAAGTTACATCTGAATAGTTAGGGGAGAACAGACCCTCTGTTTAATATGAAAGTGTACTTGGATGAGATTCCACAGGAGCTTTGGGATCCCAAACAATGTCAATGAAGTCATGACAAATCAATAGGTGAGCAGGAAGTGAAATCAACTGGATATTGTGTACAATCCACATTGCGTGCCCAAAATACACTGAATACACAATAATCCCCATTACAAACTCCTCCAGAAGGGCCTATGGTATATTTTATAATGGAGGCCACATAAGCCAAACCTGTCATATTCTTTATTCATGCCTTCCTCTTATGTAATAGGCTCACAAAATTATCCTCATTTTACAGATGAGAAACCACCTCATCTAGCGTTCATAGTCTAAAGATCAGTTTAATCTACTTTTTCTAGATTCTTTGTATGATTCACAGAGACCACAAGCCACCTAAAGTAGGTAATAGATTCTGGTTGTGTTGAGACAAGATGATTCAATCTTTAGGGGTACAAATTTCCCTTTACCTGCAGCACAAGAAATGTGCACTTAGTTGACTCATACTGTATGAGGTGTCTGCAACCACTCTGCGGTCCTACAATGTGTGTGTAGCTGCATGAGGACCTGAACCTTGGTTTCCAAGGGTCAGCGCAACTGCTGTAGCCACCATACTGCTTTCCTTTTTTCACAACTACTCTAGATCTCTGGAAGCCTTCCTATCTTTGAAAATTGAGTGTTTGCATGAAAATAAGCTCTGTGATACTGAGCAGAATTTCTCTGGAGAGCACCATATTCTCTGTGCAGTGGTAAACATGGCTGCAGAGGCACTGCCTGGCACATGTATGATTATAATCATTCTCTATATGTATATATGAGGCAATGGTTTAGATTTTTTTTTTTTAATTAAAGAATATAACACTAAAACTCTGAAAGTTCTCAGCATCTACCTAAAGTCTTCCACTGAAAATACTGGTCAGACCCCCTCCAAGGAACAGGAAGGGCAGAGGAGGTGAGGCAAGGCAGGTGGGGCAATAGCCTCCTCAATGTGGGAGGCCAGTCCCACAACATCCAAGCAAGAAGAAAAGAGCATATCCAGAAATGTTTACTGGATTCAACCAAAGCCCCGTGCTCATTATTAAGTCTGTGTAGGTGAGATAAGTCCAAAGTCAAGACAGAAAGCCAAGCCAAGGTAGCTCAGGAGAGGCCGAAGAAGAGGGCCTAAGCTTAAAGGCAGCTCTCAGTTAAGGAGTGACAGGCCTCCACTAAGACTGCAGGACAGACATCTGCACCATACCTATGATGGTCCTGGGTCCAGACAGCAAAACTTCCAGGAAGGAGTGGGGCACTGAAGTCAGGGTCCTGGCAGCCATCACTTCACAGCGGGAACTTCAAGCTTAAATTTCTAAAATGATTATGCTGTTACATTTTACTTTGTACTTGCAATAAAAGTGATCAAAGTCACTCTAAATTTTGAAAGAAGATATGGATCATATACCCAATTATGTGGCTCGAGGAGGGCCCCATTGAGGCATGCATCAACCAAGGCACTTTTAAGTCGTCATGAGAATTAGTCAAGGAGTCCTACAGCCTCGAGGCTTTATGCTACAGTTCTCTTCTGCTAAAATCTAGACTGGCAATGAACCATGTTGTATTGTGTCATTAGACCACCTTGGAGCTAGGACAGACACAAGGATAGATCTGAATTAGTGAAGGATGACAGAATGGGAAGGTACTTCTCTGTCAGGTCTTCTCCATACCTCACCAGCATATCTGGCTATCACTTCATTTAGGTAGCTTCCCATCCCTTGGGCAATGACTTATCTGTGATTACTCTATGACCATATTATCTTTTACAAGACCCTTCTCTGAGTCACCCTGCCCTATTCTGCACCTAAAAGCATGTTCCCAGGATGTGTGGACTAGTCATCAGTTTCAGTACACCCAGGTTCAAAGAAACTGTTAACACCCCTGGATGAGATCCTCTTACTGCTTAGTTTAAACCCTGTGCAGGAGAGCAACCACAAAGTGCTACCACTGTCAGGCTGAACTCCTACACAGTAAAATAGTTCCTACAGTTTTTAACATGGCTGTGAGGACTACATACGTTGTTACCTCCTTGTTACACTATATCTTCACTTTTCTCATGCAAATACATGTATTTGTGGAAAAAGGCAGCAATGACTGTGATAGAGGATTAAAACTTTAGAAACGAGAGTTTCCACTAGAGTTAAAAAAAGAAACCTGTGGTTTAGAGTTTTTCAGTGTTTCATGTAATCACAGTTGAGTTCTTGTGCTGAAAAGTATATGCAAGACTGAAATCTTCTTGAACAAAAATCAAGTGAGTAGGAAAAGAAAAGAACTATGTATGTATAGGTATCTGCATACAGTCATACCTAAATTGGGCAGCGTGTATTTGCAGATATGACTTTCTCTCCCTTTGTATCACTATACATTGAGATACATGCAGCTAGTGTGCATATATACTACATTTGGTTAAAAAATAAAGACTTCTATTCATATCTGCCTTGATAAATGCATAAATGTACAGACAGTTTCTTGGCCGCAGTTACTGCATGCTTGACAGATATGGTCACCTCATACCAGACCTCACCTAGACCTGGGGCAAAGACAAATCCAGTTTGATTGATTGGGATATTGTGTATTCATTCATTAGCCCAGGCTTTGGCAGACAAGACCTGGCAGGTATCTTCTTGTAAGCAGACGGCTTTCCTGGTGTGGTCTTGGCTTTTCTGGCAGCTTAGCTGTGAAATTTTATACACTTCTGTGGCAGGGATTAAGGCTATCAGGACTCCAGGATTTCTCATATATTAGACAGCATATGCAGATTGAACTCTGTGCTGTTTTCCCCGTCCCTAAGAAAGGGAAGTTTGAATTGGTGCTTTTGGGCTGTCCTATGTAGGGTGGACCTGGACCCATTTTTCAAAGTTCCTTTTTATAAAAAAATCACCTACAATTTGCAGCAAGTTTCATATAAGTATCTCTTCAAATTTATTTCATCTCAATCTCCAGGTCCCAGGCTGGGTTTTCATGCCTTCCAAAAAGAGAATTAAAATGAAAAAGAAAACCAGAAATAAAAAGACAACCAGAAATCAAAACTTTCAATGGCAGTGCCTGATTTCTAAATCAATTATGTGTCAGGAGTACAGGTTTCCAGGCTTAAGAGATATCTCATCCTTAAGGTTGGTGTTAAAATCTGTAGGATGAAGTACTGGTTACTGAGCAGAGGAAAACACAGCTCATATTGGCCATTTAAAGTCTTTTTTTGTTCATTATTTTCACTAGATCAGAAATCTACCACTTTATAAACTCACCCAGAAAAATGTAAATTGGATCATACTGCAGAGGATGGGATTTTTTCAAAATGCACAAAGTTCTTCCATTAAAAAGTACCAATGAAATGAAATTAAAATAAATGTTCGCCAGCCTTATTTTCAGCAAACTCATTTTATAGTATTTTGCTGGTAAAAAGTGCACTTACATACAATAGAAGCCTCTTTATTTACTACCAGAGTGGACTAAAATCCTTATTAGAAGTAAAAATCAGGACTGGAGTTTTGAGCTGTTTTTCTACAGGTGTAGATTCCTGGTGTATGAAGGGCAAAATAGAATGAACAAAACCAAAACTGAATAAATTTGGTATTTCTTTTTAAAGAAACAGTTAATAAAAATTATACACTTACACTTTTAAAGTGCTCAGATATATTAGGTTTTGAGAAGGAAAGTAAAGCATGTAAATATTGCTGATCCGCTTTTTTTATATATAATTCAGTCAAGATGTTGTCTTTGTTTTTAATTAAATAAAGCTGACAGTAATATAGTCTCTGCACTCCCACCCTTCCAATGCCAGATCAGAACTAAGTACAATTTTAGACTCTGAAGCTGGAACAGCTTAGGCTCATTCTTGACTTGATGAGTATGATTTGTCCATTCAGCAAGTTGTCTTTAATACAGCTTCTCATTCTTCAAGGAGTTAAGCAGGTCTGTAAGTAATTACAAGCACAAAAAATGAAAACATTTATTGAGGTCACTATGACATGGCAGAGGAGGGAGATCAATATTCTTTTGAGGGGACTCAGATCAGTTGCATTATTATTAAATAATTAAAAATTACTAAATGATTCATGCTTTGTTTTGCTTTATTCATTCAGTGTTTAACAGGTAGGATTTTCTGCTACTTGATAAAAGACAAGTACATTTCCTGTGAGAGCATAGCTAAAATTATTGTGCAGCATTATCAAATAAAAGATTTGATAAAATAGACCTTTTGCAACCACTCACTGAACATATGTAATTTCTACTAGTTGGATCTTTACTCAGTGTGTTTCCTCTCGTAGCTTGGATGAATAATCTTCCTATCGTACTAGGCATGGCTGTTCTAGAACTTCTTACCATTTGGACTGAGCAACTTTTTGTGTGTGATTGGTCACATGCTATTCTTTTTTTCATTGCCTAAATCTTTTATAGTTGAAAGATGAAACCTTCCCATTAGCTGTAATTGGCTCTAGATCTCACTTGTAGAGGAAACTTAATGGAGTATAATATAGTTCATATGGAAATGTGTTCACTGAGAATTCTGCTAGTTGCTCAGGACTGCACCATCCCATGTACTAGTATCTTAACAAAGCTCCTGAAATGCAGTACTGTTTCACAAATGCAATAAAATAACAAATCCTACCAGAAATCTCACAGCACAAATCTGCAGCCTTGGGGAAACTTGAAATTTAATAAAAATAAAAATAAATAAAGACAATAATGATAAAAATAACAATAATAATAACAGAAACAGCAACTATAAATATAACTATGAACATATTTAGATAGCCAAGAAAAATTGTGAAAATGGTTACCTCAGATAACAGCAAATTAAAAAATTAGTGTGGTTCATTATTTGTTATAACTACCTTCATTTAAGGGAATTCACTTTCACTTTGTGTTAAAGTAACAATATGTGCAGTTGACTACTCAGACATAAAGGACATATTTTTAAAAATACCTAGAACAGTTGTCTGTGTAGGTAATCAGATATTTGCGCATTAGAGGACAGACTAGGCTACAAATAAAATGTAGTTGTGTAGATAGGAATTAAGTATAACAAGCCCTGCTTATTAATATATGTTTGATAGATAAATGCTGCATCCTCAAGTGACACTTATGAAAAGCTCATAAAGACTATTTTTACAAACCAGATGAAAGTAGTCAGTTTGTTTAATGCAATTTTTTCTCTTTTAGGATGACAATGACTTGCACAAAAGCCTTTTTTTTTTTTTTTTCAGTGCTGCACTAGAGTTTGTGTAACTAGCATGGAAAATGCTATGTAAATAATGCTATAACAAGGATGTGTTCCCACAGTAAAATTGGACTCCCTGCTATATGTTTGTATTTAACTTGGTTCATTCTGGGCATATGTTTTTAAAAAACAGCTATTCCAGGGAATGGATGTTTGACAGGCAGGGCTGTTCCTAGAATTGGCTACCCCTTGGAGTACTGAAATGAGAGAGCTTTGGTTAGTGAATGTCATTGCATTGCCAGTTCATCACGTTATTATGTGAGCAACTTATCTAAGCAAGGCTGCATAGTCCCCATAGAGAAAAATAACACTCTGACATGAGCAGAATGGTTTATTGTGTACCCAATCTAAGTAAACAAAGTTGAAGAGGACTCAGAGATCGGCTCTCCTTCCTCCTACCAACCACAAAATATATAAAGCCAGTGGTGACAACCTTTTTCTATTCATTGCTTTTCTAAATAGCAGAGGGTTGTCTGCAAGATAGTAGGGCAAGGGGGCAATACAGGTTCTTTTCACCTTGTGAGCACAGACAAGGACCAGACAGATCAGTTTGATGGGACATGACAACCTGCCATTTTTGGCTGGCTGCTAATGCTATCCCATTCTGGAAGTAGGATCAAGCCCTGATCGGCAGAGCTGGCACAAGCTCAGTGCTGCTTGCAGTGGTGGCATGGCAGCTGTGCATTGTGCCTCCCACAAACACCACGGCTGCAGGAGGTCCTGCTGATCTACCATTCCTCCTTCATCATGTCTCTTCAGTTCCATTATGTGGATATGAGTTAGTGCCATAATTGAGCCCAGCTAATTATTCTTCCAAACACTTCTCTCTTAAGTGCATTAGTAGTCCCATTTTGCAGGTGGTGAAAATGAAATAGAATGAGTGATTCACCTTAATCACTGAAGAAATCTCTACTGTTTGGATTCAGTCCCAAACAGACAAGCAGGACCGACTTTAAACATGCAGGATACCATTCACTCAAACTGTTCTATAGACATGAATTGTACTGTTATGTTTTTCTAGTATCTGCTTTTTGGTGTTTCTTCCACAGCCAAAATTTCCTTTAGAACTGGTACTGGGTAGGAAACTGTCAAAAGTACAGAGGACATAGTATTACAAGGCCTGTGAAAAAAAGTTTCAGGGTACCATTACTTGGGAAAGATAGTAGCTTCCAAGGTCAAAGGCAAATTCAGGACTGAGAACTGAGGCACAATGAGCTTTAGTGGCTTACCCCTAGGGAGTCCGTGGCATTGCTGGGAACTGAACACAGAATATCTGAATCCCAGTCAAGTTCCATAACCACAGGATGACTCCAAGTCTAGCTGTAACCTACAACTACCCCTGCTCAAGAATTCACCCAGGCACCTTATGATCAAGAAGAAGTAGTTTATTGCTCTTGATGAAGTACAGATAAATTTCTAAGTGGCTGAGTTAGTAGGAACCGAGTAGTTTTCCTTCAGTGAGACACATAACATATTACATTGCCTTCTGTTTCACAGCATTTTGCTTCCTCTTCTGGAGTTCTGTGACTTTTTGAGGTTCCATTCAGTCCTGAAGGCATATGCATAAAATGGATCCCCCTTGATCCAAGACAGAGATGAACCTTCTTTAGAGAATGACTTATTTTGTTCTGACAGTTTTCCAGGATTTAAAATATGTCAAGACATTTTCAAGAAATGGCAACACATGCCAAATACTGACCAGAGTCTTTTATGACCCTTATGGTAGGGTTTTCTTAAGGGGCAAAACATTAGCAAAGAATGGTGTAGGATTCTGTTAGAGAAGTATAAAGAAATATATATGGTTAAGTATTGTGTCAGTAGCAGCAAATCAACACATCCTTGATAAAACTAGTGTTGCTGGGAAAAAACAATACCAAAACAACACACACACAAAGAAACTTAATAATTTTCCAGCCATAGATTTTACAGACGGGCTTGCCACTTACAGAAGATTTCTTAATCTTTAACTTTGCCTAGGTCAGTACCTGACTTCCCTACAATAAACTAAGGTGACCTAACCCCACTGGAACCAACTACTTCAGCCTTGAACTCACGAATACTCCCACTATTAAATATATTAAATTATTAAATACCAGGCTAAATCGAGTCCAAGTAACAATCAGCAGCAAAAATAGGGAAAGCAAACAAACAAACAGAAGAAACATCCCTGATTTTAATATGCAGCGCTCAGGTTGGCCAGATTGGATGGAGTTTTGAGCAACCTGGTCTAGCAAAAGATGTCTCTGCCCACAGTTGAAGGCATTGGAACTAGGTGATATTTAAGGTTCCTTCTGATCCAACCCATTCTGTGATTCTGTGGGTTAATGAATTTTAATTAAGGGTAATTTTTCTTTCTTTTGGAAAAAAGACTTTGTCATGAGGCATAATAAGATTGAAAGTAAATGAAATTCTTCTATGGTCAAGGTGCAATAGGAATACTCCAGACCTTTTCCATCCTTTAGATTCATTTTCTTGTGAAACAGAATTAAAGGAGTAGGAAACCTTAGTGAAATATCATTGATAAAGTCTTACAGAGTCAAATTACTTTCCCATTCACTTTTATGTGCACTTATGCTTCCATGCATAAAGGATAGAATTTGTATAAGGCACCTCTTTGAATACACCAGGCAAGGTCAAGCTTAACAAAAACAAGTTTTAAGTAACAATTCTATCAGTTAAGTGGTATAGGACAGTACCAGACAAAATATAGGGCATTGCTTAGTGTTGTAGCTGAAACCTGAATTAGATACTAAATTTCTTCCCATATTTAATATAGTGGAGAAGATTGCATCAATAATGCTACTTCTGATCTTCTCAAAAATTAATATGCCGAGCTTCATGGAAAAGTTATTGGAAGAAAGGAAAGAAGGTAAAAAAGAAGGGAGAACGAATGAAAGAAAATTATTCTGTTCTCCAGTCTAGAAGTACTGTGTCAGTGAGAAACTTAAGCACTTGTTTAACTTTTCATTGCCTATGTGTTTCTATTAAATTCAATACACTCTGCTGAATAAGACAGCTCGCTTCCAAAACTTCAATTTGTGATGCACTGTAAGAAAGAAAAATATTGAAATTCAGGTTTGCCTGGCACACCAGGCTGTCATTAATCTCACAGTCCAAGGCCACACCATCTTTAATTAATAGAATATCATATTACTAAAGCTAAGAATGAAAATTATAGCTTTTTTTTCTTAACTTTTATATGACACCTGACCACTGCTACAGGGAATACTTAACTGAAAATGAGTTCATATAATAGTCACACATTCAAGAGACAAAACAAATATTTGATCAGATGAGTATGAAATATGCTTACCAAAATATATTTGCAATATTTTTAATAACACTAAGTTTGCATGAATAATCAATCAACATTAAAGATGACAGGATATATTCAGTACTTACTCATTCTACAAAAGAATGTATTCGACTGGCTAGAAGCAATTGAATTTTCACCAGTGGTTTGCATAAGACACTGTACTGTCATATATTCAAGGTTACTTAATGACAGTGCTCTGGTATTTCCTCTGTTTAGTGTAGGTTCTCTATACATCCATATGGGGCTCATCAAAATCTAGCGTGGAGTGACTGATCCACATTTTGGCTGAAAACAAGAGCAACTGAACTTTTTCTGTGATGCCGTAAAATGAAATGAGTAATGTTACAGTCAAAAGTAATTTACAGTCTGTAGATTTAAGCCTTGTTTATATACATAGTTGCTGCAGTTTAATTAAACTCGTGCCAACCTCCATTTGGACATCCTTCTGTTTTAGTTGGTTTAGTTTAAGCCTATTTTCAGTGACTTACAAATAATCCAAAATATGAGGGTCCACACAGCCCCTTCTGTACTATCTTAACCAAATGAGTTTAAAGTCAGATTTTTAATTGACATCAGTACAGCTCAATGAACAGCCAAGTCTCAGATACAGTCGGGATTATATGAAGTGATGCAAAGGACGAAGGTCCACCTGATATCTATTAGTGGTAAGTACAGTGCAATAATTTAGAAAAGAGTGCTAAAGGAATACAGATGGAAGGCATTAAGTGAAACTAACAATAATTACAAAGACTAATAATGACAACACAAAAACTCAGATGATGTTGAACCAGACTCATGGCTTCATGAACCAGACTCATGGCCTCATGTGTGCCTTCTGTTCGCTGACCACCTTCAGCCAAATCCCAAGTAACTGCAGGTGAGTGTGTAAGGTTGTCTTCTCCAGATTTATATTACTGCCTTCCATGCTGATTAAAGGAAATCTGAAAGACAGAGGAGGCTCTGGTATAAGCAGTGGGTGCTGGGATAGAATTTTATTAGACTCCCTGGTTTGTTATCCCTGCTTAGCACATCAACAGCACCTGCTGGTAGGAGACACAGCTTTCACAAAGATGAAGCTTCAGTTTCTTGCTAAATCACAGTTCTCTTGGGGCAGAATGGAAGACATATTTATAGCAGGCAATAAAGGATATGCATAAAGGCTGTTTGGGTCAGCCCAAATATATTTTATTGAATCAAATTACTTTGGATTTCCCTGAAAAATCTGTAACTCTGGCCTCCCCACACAAATTCTTCATCTTGATGGCCATGACATTGTTCCATGTACATCTGCACAAGAGGCTACTAAAGGGTTCCTACAGGCTATTACTTCTAGTGAGCTCATTCACTTCCCTCATCCCATCATCTCTAACTGTGGGAACAGGATGCCAGCACATGATGTCAGAATTTTCCAGAAATATGAGGACTGGTACACATTTTAATCCCATCTTAATTCAACAGCGGTGGTTTGCACTTGCTGCCAGATGGCAAAAGCTATAATTTCCATTGACATTAGGGGGAAGTTGTGCAGGCTCAGAATGTAGGAGAAAAGGGCTACTGAGACACAGACCAAGATGTAGTCTAGCAGGGCCTTTCAGAGGCTAATTGAATCAGGAGGTGATCTTTTCAAACAACTAGAAAAGAGAATCAAACTAGCTGGACTGTCCTGATAATTTATGATATTACATTTGTCCCCTGGGCATATACATTTTTTTTTAAGTGGTAGCATTTAAGAAGTTGAAGATGTAATATAGGTACTTAAGATCATCATTTATGCACTATAGGGTCCTCAGTGTACCTTGCTTCACAAAGGCTGTACAAAACATGAAAGCATCAGACTATATCAGGAAGCCACATACACATAAACTTGCAGTCATCCACACTGATACAAAAATTTAAACATCTATGTAAATTAAAACATTTACTTAAAAATGATTCTTAGGCGATTTCCTAGGAAATAGCATATAAGCCTGGAACAGAATGTCTGTATTATGTATACATTCTTGTGATGGGTTGTTTTTTGTAGGCCTTCCTTGGTAACCAGGGTCACAATTCTTAAAGACACCAAAACTACCTCACAGGTTGTTGCTGAATGGTAGCTGAAAGGGCACACTGGCTAATTACATTTGAAAGCTGCTGGTTAGACAAGCATTTCAGTAGTAAAGATATCTAAGGAAAGTGGATGATTAGCTTTACAAATTGAGAATCATGTTGAGATCTGTGTGAAATCAGGCCCCGATACTGTCTTCCTTGCCCTAATGTAATTTATGTATTTGATGGCCTAGTCCACTAGGGAATACCTACTTAAAGCATAGCCCACTGGAGTCAGGCACAAAGAAGAAAATATTAATGTAGACTTTGTAAAAATTTGATTTTCTTTCCTAAGCAACAAAGAAAAGGCTATCAAATACTATCACTGTATTGACTTTAACAATAAATATGCCAGTGTATTCACATATTTTTTGGGTATAGTGAATAATAGACAACCCTGCTTTAAATTGATAAACAGGTAATGGTTAGGACTGCCTCCTATGGAAAGTCATATGTTATCCAAACACAGTCATAAAGCAATATTGCAGGCTTTATTTTAATCAAGAGTAATGTTAGGACATGTACACTCCTTTGTCAAGACAGCTTTTGTCTGCAGGAAATTGAATTTTTACACTTGGAAGAAAAGGAGCAAAAAGGATACTGAACTGTCTAAAGTTTTTTACATGTATTGTTCTTTCAGACATATTCAGTACATCCAATCCACGGTACTGCAAAACTAAAACTTGTCATATGTAAAGGCAGGCCTGAATCCAAACCCAGTTAATACACGGCAATAAATTGAAGTCTGGAAAAATCTTAGTTCTAGATGCTCATGCCCATTTCTACAAACTGCTTATGTAACCTAAAGTAGGACATGATTATGAGTGTCCAGACTTGAGAAAGGTCATTTTCTTGCGTTGACAAAGGAGAAAATCTATTTTGTGTCTGGATCAAACTGTTGTACCTGTACCCACTTTTCAAACTAGTATGTCAGCCTTTAAGGAGCAGAAGGCAGTGGTGCACATCTTCTTGACCATGTAGATCCCTGCTTGAATTCTAGTCAGGATTCCTTAGGATTACACTATTTTTCCTCCTTGTCCACAACAGCAGTGAAACTATTGATTCCCTCCAAATCTGGCAACGAAGAAATGTGAGCCTAGAGGCAATAATTCAGGATTGCAAGGTGAGATTTTTGTTTTTTTTTTTTTTTTCTTCACAGGAATATTGAAAGGTGGGCGGAAATGATTTTACCTCAGAGGATTTGCATTCATGGTTCCAGGCTTGTCCTGAAACAACCAGCAACATCCAGGAAAAATAGGTGGGCACACTGTCAGTCATGCTGACTCACCCTGGGCTGTTGTTTTCCACACTTCCCTCTATCAGTCTGTTTTAGTGTGTCTTATATTTGGGCTGCAAGCTTTGGTGTGGGGGGTAAAGGGGGTGTTGGAGAATCTAATCTGTGTTTGCACACAGCCTAGGAAAAGGACAGTAGGGTACAATGTTAGGCCATCCAGGGGGCTACTGCATTATCTCTGCTGACACCAAGGCTGACAACAGTGACACTATATGCAGTTGAATAAAACAGGGAAAGATCCATGACTATGTGGTGCTGAATAATTTTCCTTCCTCTTGATTTTAATGAGAATGTTACAACAAATCCAGGAAAATCAAAACTTGCAGGCTTAAAATGAACAAAAATGAAAGTTTGTTTTCATACAGGACAAACCTTAAAATTGTGAATCTCATTACCATGTCAAGCAAAGACAGTTAAAAGTAAAAGGATAGTTAAGAACAGATTAGATAAATTTATGGATGATAGAACCATTAGTGTCTATTAAGCTCAGGGCAGCAGATGCAAGCCCAGGCTCATGAAATTCTTCAGATTATGCCAGCAAGAAGCTGGGCAGGAATACCCTGGTGAGGATCCTTTGCATAAACCCTGTCTTTTTTTCTTTCCTACGTATCCTTTACTCAGTACTGTTACAAATTCACAGAACATTATGAGTTGGAAGGGACTCATCAGGATCGAGTCCAACTCCTGACCCTGCACAGGATACCCCAAGAGTCACACCATGTGCCTGAGAGTACTGTCCAAAGGCTTTTTGAACTCTGTTAGGCTTGGTGCTGTGACCACTTCCCTGGGGAGCCTGTTCACATGCTCAACCATCCTCTGGGTGAAGAACCTTTTCCTGATACCTAACTTAAACCTCCCAACACAGCTTCATGCCATTTCCTCAAGTTGTGTTATAGATCACGAGAGTAAAGGGATACAGACAGAACAGCAGTCCTAACAGATTAATGTTCAGACTTTAGCCTGAATCAATATGTGCTCCTATATACTCAACTTCATATACTTAAGATTTAGCCAGATAGAACCAAGAAAGGGAACTGTGGTATTAAAACTGGATTACTTGCCTATTAAAGTCATGGTCTTGATTTTTTTTTTTTTTCCATACTTGTGATTATTGTACCATGAGTGTCACAGAGTCACTGTAGAGCAGAATAGCTGAGACTGGAAAGGAACTCTTGAAATCACCTTGACCAACTCTGCTGCTGAAACAGGGCCACCTAGAGCCAGTTGCCCTGGATCATGTCCAGACAGCTTTTCAGCATCTCCAAGGATGGAAACTCCGCATCTTCTCTGTACAACCTGTGCCAGTGCTTGGTCACTCTCATTGTGCAAAAATACATATCCTGTTGTTTAGATAGAAATTCCTGTCTTTCAGTCTGCCCACTGCTTCTGGTCCTTGTCACTGGAAACTACCGATAAGAGTCTGACTCCATCTTCTTTACACCCTCTCTTCAGATACTGTACACATTGATAAGATACCACCTGAAACTTCTCTTCTTCAGGTTGGACTGTCCCAGCTTTCTCAGTGTTTCCTCATGAGAGATGCCGTAGTCTCTTAATCATCCTCATGCCATTTACTGGACTCTCCCCAGTAGCTCCATGTCTCTCTTACTGGGGATATTTCTTTCCTACTGGGGAGCTGAGAACCGGACACAGTGCTCCAGGAGTGGCCTCACAAGTGCTAAGCAGAGGAGTAGGTTCACCTCCCTTGACCAGCTGGAAATACTTTGCCTAATGCATCCCAGGGTACCTGTAAGCCATCTCTGCGGCAACGGCACATTGCTGGCTCACGTGTAAATGATGCAGATAGCACCTAAGAGAGCATGCATTGTCTTAAACATTCCAGTGGGCTTTTTCTTTCCATGTATGGCCAATAGTGTTTTTGCAATGATAATGTAAACATGTATATATAGTGCTGTGCTATGCTAAGTCACCAGCTCAGCTACAGGACGCACATAGAAGGGTCAAATACTGCCCAACAGCATAATTTTAGAGATATGGTGAGCTCCTCCATCTTTACATACGTTTACTCCTTGGTTTCTGTGAGGAGACTGCCAGAAAGACTGACAATTAGTGCCAATTGTGGTGGACTTTTGAAGCTGTCCAGTAATTTAATTGCTGGATAACAGGTGTCACTTGGAAGTCTGAGAACTTTGTGGTCTCATAACTCTCCCTTTCGTCCCCATTCTAGCCCTGCCATTTCACCGGGTTGTTTCATCAAGGAAAGCAATTATAAAAGCTGATAGCAGTTTTCTCTAAATTGTTGGCAGGGAGCCAGCATTATGCTACGGAGGTGCAGTGCACTGCATCAAGTGGTTGCACTGAGTGACGCTCTGTAATGATGTGATGTGGCTATGTGATTAAATACTGGCTTCCTGCCGAAACATTCTCCCTGGGAAACAATTGTCACTGCACTTAGCATCTCTCCCCATTTGAGTGCAATGTGCCCAGCTTTTACGAGAAGGGAAAGGCTTTTATTGTTAAGGGTGAAAACCTGGTGTCATTGACTGGTGCCTTCTTCAGCTAAACTCTTCCTGAGGCCAAGGACATGGCAGTTTAATTTCAGGAAGGTTTTGTCTTTCAGTCATATACCATTAAAATTAGTGAAGGAAACCTACAGGAGGGAACACACAATTTAAACTGTTGTCTGTCTAGTCCTTACACTTGTTATTCTCTCTCACCTTCTGTATACATTCCACCATCCTTAATCCAGAGCCTACTCCAAATACTTTCTGCATAAAAGGCCATCTTTTAAAACTTGCTTCCATATTTGTTAGGACTCAAAGGAACCATTCAAATTGACTCTAATACCCTGCAAAAATGTGGACAAAGCTCATTTCTCTGAGATGCATTGCTCCTGTTTCCACCTCTTCGATGGCCAGTTATCTCAGATCTCCCAGTCCTCTGCCAGACTGGCTTTTGAACTACAGGAGATCCCTGTATTGGTAAGAAAGATTAGTTTCTAGCAGGCTTGATAAAGCAAAACCCTCCTTCTGGGCAAAGATGAGACTGCAAAAATAAAACTAGTGGTCATCTACTTATCTTAAACTCCCTTGAAAATACTGGCAGAACAAAAAATCTCCTTTGTGTTTATAAGAAACCCATACACAAGGTAAATCCAGACCTCTGGCAAATTCCTAATTAATCCCTATTGACCTATTAGCTGTTAGCAGCTACTCTGGATTCCCAGGACTCAGTGGAAACATATCTCTTGCACTGAGCCAAAGCACTCGGGGTCCTTGAGAGAGCCAGGTCTGAATTCGAGAAGGAAAAGAGGGGGACACCTCTTTTATACAGCTAGCACCATCTAGTGACAGCTGCCAAAGGGACCTCCAGTAGGCAAGAACATTAGAACCTACCTTTGTGGTTATTTATGAAACTAAGAGAAGTACATAACTTTATAAAAAAGGAAAAGTTTTCACCTGCCTGCACTGTCTTACCTGCATCAAAGCAAGTTCCACATGCACAGCTTCATGCACATCTTCTGCAGACATAAGATTTTGATTATATGCCATCAACAAAGTCTCTCCACAAACTCACAGCTGCTGCATGCTTCCAATATTAGCAGGCAGGTCAAAATGGCAATGCACACTGCTCACATGTTGAGCAGTGAAATCAGTCCTGGAGGCACTGATAGGTATTTGTAAATGTACACTACAAAGATTAGATCTGAAACAGAGCCATAAGAAAATCTCCAACGCATGGGCGCCATGGCATGCAAATATGTCATTCACACAGATACAGAAATGTGAACAAACCCATACTCCATCAGTGGGACACACCTGTGTCCTTATAAGATACTGAAGTCTCTTTTATCAGTTAAAAAGTACATTTATATGAACACACATGAGTTCTCATTCTCAGTGAAGTCTCTCTTTTATCAAGGGATAATTGTGAAAGGTGATGGCACGTAACAACCTATCAGGATCATGTTACTAACTTGTCTTTGAAAATCATGGATACAGGAGACATTGAGTTAATATTTTTCTTGGCAAGTTTTTTGTTTTCTCCTTTCAGTATTCTCTGGAATTCTCTTTACTAAACCTGCCTTGATATCAATAAACAAGAGGGTTTTCATGCAGTGAAAGAGGCAACAGTATTGTAAGACTTCCTTCACAAATAAACCCAACTTTTTCTCAATGTTACATCTTTTCTGACATTTTGAGTTAAATTTGAAAAATATATCGTCTTAGAATTCCGTTCCTTCTCTCCTGTTACTTCAGGAATTAACAGGCATAGTGTCTGTACTCCTTACGAAAGCTTGGAACGTCATAGTTTCCATCACATTTAGAGCTAAATAAGTGAAATACATTATTGTAAGCTTCATCCTGACATTACCTGAAAGAAAACTTAATAAACAGCAAATATGTACATTACATAAATTCATTTTCATTTCATCTTACTCTACCCACCTTTCAGACAAATTTATTGCTTATGACAAAATAAATCTTGTCAGACAAAAGAGATTTCCCACATCTTTAAAATATATCAGATCCTTAGATAGAGTTAACTGGCATAATGTGCCCCATATGAGAATCTGACTTCATGTTCCTAGATTTGAGAATAAAACATTCACTATGAAGATATCATCACTTTATTCATGAGATGATTTTTTTTAAAGATTCTAAATAAATGATTCTGTGATTTTTTTAATATTCTCTTTTGAGATTGTTGTGCAGTTTTTATATGGAAAAAAATGTATCAAATATATAACACCTAAATGGGAAAATGCCTTAACACACTTCAGGGCATATATGTCCAGAGCAGCCCTAGAACCTTTAATATTAGCTTTACAGCCCAGGATCAGTCTGCTGACAGGTTACGATGCATCAGGGATCTAGCCCAAGTCTCCCCAGTGCACCTCACTTGAGAGAGATTTTCACTCATTTCTAATGCAGACTTTTGTAGCTTCATCTAAACTTTGCTCACCAGCTTTTATGCTGAATGAAATGTCCATCCAGAACAGGAACCTCATGACAGAAATTTACCAAAAGAACCATTTACGCAAAAAAACCCCCGATGTTATGGATTGCTATAATTTTTTCTGTCTTAAAAAGATATTTGGAAAGAGGGAGCACCTTAATTTTTTCAACTTTACCACATAACCGTAAATTAGTGGTCTTGCCAAATTAAGAACTATAACTCAACCTCTATCAGGACTTCACTAGTTACATGTACGGGTGATTATGAAGGCAAAAAAAATGGGGAGGTGAGCCTCCAGCTCTAACACTCTCTCGTGTCATGGTTGTTCCTTGTCATGCAACTGCATCACTCCCTGCATTGTGCATGAACAAGACTGTTGTTCCCTTTGTGGCAGAAAAATTACCCCTTGGTGCCAAGCATTTAAACCAGGTGTCAAAGAAAAAAAGAAAAGAAAATTATATCCTACTTGACACTGGACCAGAATAAATTCATTTGCTATTGATTTCTTTATTCAGAAGCTTGATCTTCCTTACTCATTTCTCATACACAAATGGGAACCAATATGCCTCTTCTGCATAAAAAAAAAGAAATTACAGTATTAATCAAAATCAGATAAATGAGGCAAAAAGCTCAACCCTGCCCTTGTGCCTAACTAATTATTTTGAACAGCTCTGGTCTGTTCACCTCTGTGCTGAGTTGGTAATGTATCCCCCTTTGGTCGATTCAAGATCTCTAGCAACACCTATGGGAGAGTCTTTAATTAATCCTCTGTTACTGTTGTAATTGCATTATCCTGAGGGAAAGCCTGACTAACCAGGAATATTATTTTAAATGTATACTGTAAACAACATATGTCCTCAGGAGAGTTCAGTTAATACAACCATTTTGACCCTTTCACTGCTGGGTGCTTAACAGTTTATTTTCATAACCACTAAAAAGGACTTTTTCCCTTTCATGTGGGGCTATTTCAGCTTCATACTAAAAAAAAAAAAAACATATAGTGCAATTACATATCTACCTACCAAATAAAATAATTGCTTACCAGCTGCTTAAAGTATTTCCAACTAAACGAAGAAGTCATTTTGCTCTGTTCTAGTCTACTGTCTCATTAGGAAGCACAGCCCTTTGTGAAAACAGATACAGTGACATAGCCTCTGCCTCTGCTGCACCTTCCATACATGCTGCAAAGGAGTATGATATAGCCCAGCAGAATCACCTTGCTCTCCTTATTTCTTTTACACATATGATATAAAAGGCAGGATTACACATCCTTAGAGCAAGACAGCAGGAGCCTGGAGTGCTGCCCCCAGACTCACAGTTCTTCCATGAATTTTATAAATTATAATAAGTTAGTAAATTTTTCATGTCTGGGGTCTAAATATTTTAATTTCTAAAAACACAAGGACTTTTAAAATATTCCCATCTTTGACTAAAATAAATTAAAAGTAATTAATTTTGCAGTGTTCTCCATGCTTCATTTCACAAGCTTTCTATTGTCAAAAAAAGAGAGATGTGTAACTTCCTTTGCTTTCTCGAGGTAGAAATGGGCAGAGTATTGCATGCTATTTCACCAGAACCCTGGGAGGGTGTGCAGTGTCAGACATTCTCCTGTGGAAAGTGTTATGTAAGTGCAATGTACTTTTAGCAAGGACAGGAATAATAAAGCAAAATAGGACTTTGAGGCTGTTTTTTTATTAAATGCCTTGACCATTTTTTACTTTATTGATCTACAGATAGCAGATATGACAGGTGCAGTGTAATGAGATCAACATATTAGATTAAATGTAGAAGATTAAGGAAGGTCAGTCTCCCACACAATTTTTAAAGCCTTCACTTATTTTAGGCCCTATCCAGTGATATCTCTAAAGTATGGGTGGATTTACCTTGCTTTCTGATTTCAAGGAATTATATGACAGCCACAGCTGATTTGCACAGATTTCTCCTCCTAAATATTTTTCTTTCTTGTTCATGAGACAAGCACCCTATAAACAACTGCTGTCTTGTGCAGCCAATGGCTCAGTGAATACTCTTCCTCTGCACTTTGAAATCTCAGCCTGTCCCGGGACCTCAAGACATTCTTAGCATACATGTTCAAATGAATGATCAAGCAAACCTCTTCCCTTCTCTTACTCATTTTCTTTTTCTGAAGCGTGTCAATAACCTTTCCTGAAATTTCTGAATGAATATTGTTTGCAGGACAAACAAAATGAATTAAATCTTCTCAGCGGGCCAGTTTTGGAAATTAGACATTTACTGGACTTCACCCAGAAAAGTATGAGGAAAACACAACTAGAGACAAACAAAACACAAGTGGTACAAACTCATTACCTAGAACGGATGGATTAAAGTCTCTTAGGCTCAACAGGACTAAGCTGAGCCCTTCCTCATGACTGTCCTCCCACAAGAATTATCTTCCCAAGAAAAACAAGGCAAAAAGTTAACAACTTCAATGACTTGTATAATGCCAGAAAGACCCAATATATCAGGAGGAAAAAAAAAGTTTTTGTAGTGAAATCATGTTTTCCACAGTGTGAAGAAAAAGATCATGACCACAGTTAAATCATACAGGATTAGGCCATAATGTATGAAAAACCTTTTTACAAACAGAAATATTTTCTCTGGATTTAGGAGAAGGTTCAACTGTAATTAATTTACAAAAGGAAAAAGCAAACAGTACATTTCTTAAACTAACAGTCCTGAGAAGATAGTATGTGTATCTCTCTTCTGGAAAATTTATTAAGCATTAGGAAAGCGGGGGAGAGACATACCAAATTGAATCTTTCTGTTCTTGCCAGTTTTTGCTGCTGTGGTGAATTATCACAAACTTCATAAATGTAAGTGAAATGGGACTCTTGAAGTCTCAGTCACTTTATTTCAACAGAATGTAACCATATTCCAATTTGCACTTGAATTAATAGGAGACTACATAGCTTTGAAAGTCTTAAAGTGCATGTTACACCTATTATAACACATTTTATTAATCACTGACTTACATTAAGAAAGACCATCCAGCCCAGCTTTCTGCAACTCTTTCAGGAGAATGAAAAAGAAAAGAAAAAAAAAAA
>VXBX01003191.1:217164-268771 GCA_013400415.1 Scytalopus superciliaris | reverse complement strand
GGGGGGGGAAAAAATTTCCTAAACAAACCAGCCTTATTTGTTCTTTGCATACAGTTGCTCAACAATATCACAAACTGGTTCTGTTAAGCAGACTCATTAAGAGTGTGCCATGTCGAACATTTCAGCTTTACTTAAATCAACTTCACTACTAGTTAATGTTAGATATTTTAGGAACACTAAATGTTATTCTTTTGATATCAAGGGCTTATTTTCTTCCACTCTTCCTCTCTACACATCATCCCTCATGTCCAAGCTTTATCAGAGCAAATGCATCCTATCTCCCTTTGATGTTGTCAAATATTAGGATTGGATTTCGACAATGTTGATATAGTGCTGTTAGTCAATATTCATAGGTGTAACATGAAATGTTCAAGAAGCCCCTGATACATAACAGGAACACTGGTGATACACAGTGTGTACCAATGGGAAAAAAAGAGAGATTTTTCACATACGATTTGGAGCAATCTAGGCATCATCACTTTGGGTGCCCTGCTGCTGGTATATTTTCATGAAGTAGAGAAACATAAACAGTTTCCTCCTGTTCTTTCCATCTGAATGCCTGGGAGAGCAGGACCATGCAATTGCTATGCACTTAAAAGCAATAGTATTAATAACTTCTGTGAGTATGTATTATCCATATTCATTACAACAAATATAGACTAGAGAAACTAAAAATAGAAATTTCTGTTTTTCTGGAGTGCAGTGGGAATATTGGATCTACATGAGGATAAGAGCAATATAAAAGGATTTGAATTGGCAACGAGTCCAAGTCTGGGAATGTTTATACACATGAGCTTTGTCTGATAATATTTATGTACAAGAGGCACAGCAGTCCACAGAACTCCTCAGAAACTGTAGTGAGTCATTTGACACTACTTCCAAATGAAAAATAAATAATATCCTGGACTCCTTTTATAGGTTTCTGGTTTTCTAAGACACATCAGTATCATTCTTTGCAAAATAATTCAAAGGGGGTTTTTTTAATTGTTTGCATAGAACTGTCAGGGTAATTTCTACCCTTTGAAATACATGAGTGGCAATGACTCTTAGGTGATAGCTATGGCAAGTAGAGCTGGAAAACAGCACAGAATGTCCCAGTTCTATCTATATGTTAGAGGGCTTTGTCCACTTCCAAGTTTAACTTGAAGCAAGCAAATATGTTGGAGGAGAGAAGAGAAATTAGCTGTGGAAAGCAGCACAGATCTGTGCTAAGAACTGTTTGCTGTGTTTGTATGGACTCTTGCTATGTTAAGGACTGTTTTGCAGTTTGAAATCTGTACGAAGTTTGAGGATTTTATCATTCTTTTTATTTCATTGTATGTCCCTGCTGGAAACTTCTATGTAACCCATCTGTGATTGGTCCCTGCCTGCAGCAGGGTAGCATTCCCTTATATGGTATCACCTGGCTCTCTGTTCCAGTTTTGAAGAATATTGCCTTGTATGGCTGGGTCTGCCCCAGACCCTTCCCAGAAACCTTCCCAGGGTGCTCCTGGGGTCAGGACCCAGCCCCCCGACCCTATTTAAGTTGTAGCATTTTGAATAAAGCTCTCTTCCTCGTGCTCGCCTAGGCAGCACCAACCTCGCTCCCCGGAGTGTGTCCCTTCCTTTCCCTCCCCCACCTTTCCCTCAGGGCCACATAACCAGACTTCTGTCTCCCCTCCTTTGGGAGTTGAACAGACTTTTCTACCAAAAAAAGCTTTCTGATACTGATTCTAAACCCTCCTATCCTTAGGTTCATATCTTTTCTCTCCACTTACAAGTAGTATCAATAACTAAAATAACATACAAAGAACCTGAACTGCCCAAACTGTAATTTATAGTACTTTTCACAATACACTGTGACAAACACATAGAGAGACTATAAAGACTCATAGATTTTTAAATTTTATTTACTATTTATTTGCTCTTTCTATGAAGCCTCATATAGCATCTGTGGCTGACCTCGAATTAAATTACATTCTCACTCTGCTTACATTTTCCTGATACATCAAACAGGAGAACACAGAACATGGCATCAACTGAACAATTTCATTTTGCTTCTTGTGGAACATTGACAAGTTGTTGAAATATCTTACATCAGACAAATGGACTTTATTATACAAGAGACTGCTTCATGAGTACAAACCTTTTGGGATGACAAAAAACCCACTGAATTCTCCACTTTCCACCAAAGCTGCCAGCAATTTCCTGGTCTTGGCAGACTTACTAACATAATTCTGTTAGTGAAGGCAGAAACTCTAAGCCCAGGTCCAGTTGCTGCCAGTCTGCCACACACAGAAAACAGATCTCAACTTTCCACATCTGATCATTGTTTGAAGGGCCATTTAAAAGATTACATTTGGGAGAATTTCTTTCTATAATCAGAACATTTAATCCTACTGATATCCAACCCATTCTGAAAGAGAAATGAGTTTATGGCAAAGTCACTTTAAATTAAACTGTTGTGTTATTTAATTTCTTAGGTGAAAAACGAGGACCTGATCCTAAAAGATGTCAATCAGCCTCAGAATGGAGCACTCAAAACACATTGCTGAAAATACTTAGCACCTTCCAGGTTTGAGACCTTAATACTATTAAAAATGTTTTCACTTGCCACACATAGAGGAATATGTGTGCTTAAACCAATCTTAGACTTTCCAGGAAAATGTTCAGTACAGATTTATAGTGATTTATAATGAACAAATTACCCTGTTGAGCTTGTATTGCAAAACTGCTGTCAGTGATTGAGGTTGGAGATGAAGATTATGTCAAAGACAGAACAGATCTGTAAACACAGTTTCCCACTCAGAGCCCTCACCTTTAACATACAGACAGTATTGTTTGAGTGGTCAGATAGTTCTGATAGGCTCAGAGATACCAATATATTATTTTATAAAGTCATGAATATCAGAAGACAAGAAGGGAATATTAATTTCCAAGAAGCAATGTAAAATTAATATAGAGAGGAAAGGTCCTTTTTTTTTTTTTTCTTTTTTTTTTTTCCTATAGAAAACCACTCAACAGTTTGATTTTTTTTCCCTGAGGGAAGCTACAGTATATCCATTTGCTTTAAGAAAAAGTTATCTTTTGCTTTGTAAAGCAGTGGTACAAGTCTCCTAGAATGTTCTCTATGCAGAGGTCAGCGAGCATTGCTGCTGGTCTAGACCTAAACCACCGATTTTATGGACAGCTCATGGCTTTTCTCTCTGAAGAAGGCATGCTGAATTTTGTTCCTTGTTTGTGGCACAACACAGACTGCTGTGTAGATGATAACTATGTGTAGATAAGAGCTCTGTAAATCAGTTGTGCACTAACTGGGTTTAAAATCATTGTCATATCATAAGCTACACAGCGCCTAAAAAGATTGATAGCTAAAGACAGAAGAGAACAGAAAGAGTTGCAGAATTAAAAATAAATCACGAGGCTTCTCTGGCAATAGGAAACTTGAGTGGGCGAGGCTAAAGAGACATACAGTGTCTGGAGAAAGAGAATGGCCTGGAATAAAAATGGAAGATAAATATTTATAATATCTTGGAAAACCTAGTTGTAAGGGAATTGAGTTAATACCTTAACAGATCTGTCGAGGTTATTTTGTTTTTTCCTCAATTAAAAAATGTGTTGTTGCATTAAAAAATGTGTTGCTACAGGGGGGTAGGTAGCTTTCCAAATGTGTGCAGAAGTGTAAGCAACAAATAGGAGTTTGCATGTAAAAGACAAGTGCATTAACTAAGCATCTTCCAACCTGTTGTGTTTTGTGGGGTTTGCTGTTTGTTTGTTTGCTTTCTCATGGATGAAAGAAAAAGACCAGTTCAGATTGTTTAATGATCAGTGAACGAAGTCCTTAAGAAATGTTGTCAGCTATTTGGATGAATGATCTCATATGTTTAGTTCATTTGGGCTCAGGGTTTGAAGATTTTTTTGCAGTCTTTCTAATACATTGGAATTTTTTCTGGATTCTCTACATCCAAAACTGTCAAATAAAATCCACCTTACTTCTTTTGACCTATCTGAAACACACACAGACAGATGAAGATGGAAAATAAAAATCAAGATACATGTAAAATCTTGGGCTTTGTACTTTGTAAAATACTTCTATCTAAATGCAGATTTCTGGAAAAACATCCTAGAAAATTTACATCCAGCATGCAAATCCTTGGTGTATGGAGAATTTCCAGCCAGTTTTTTTTTTTTTTTTTTTTTAATAGAGTGAGGTTTGTATTTTGTTTTGATTTGAGTGTATAGGAGATCTGAGAAGTGTCCTCTTCTCTAGTGTCCATGGCTCAAGTTCACTGTAGCCAGTGTTAAGCTTTTCTGTAACAGCCATGGTTTACATGTTGGCTTAAATAGAAATTAGTCCCACTCTTAACATGGTGATGGTTTTCATGCTTACTACCACATTCAAAAGCAGAAGTATCAGCCATAGAAAAAAGACAGTAAAGAAATAACCAGTGAAAACCATAATTGTCATAACTACATTGACTTCAAAGCACTTAGGGTTCATAAATAGTCCCAATTCATTTTATTTAGTATTAGTGGTACAGCTTCGATTTCAGCAGAGGAAGCTGGAGGAGCAATACCAGAACACCTGGCAATTGGTGAAACCACTGGACTTCCCGATGTGCTCATCTGCACAATAGTACTTACAGTACCTTTCCTGCCGGTACCTCTTACAGGTTCCTGCAACTAGCAATCACTCCTTGGTATCTTTTGCAAGCATGGCTTATGATCCCAAACTTCCCTTACCTTTTTATTCCTCAGATCTCCTTCAAGGTAATGTTTAGTGGTCTGGGCACCATTCACGGCACTGGAGTCTCCTGGATTCTATTTACTTTGACAGCTGTGATCTATTTGCTGGCTTCAGTTGTTTTATAAAAGGACATAAATATCTGCAACGAGTTGTGGGCATGTTGACCTAGTGGTCCACACTAATGAGCCACTACATTTTTTCATATATAAAGACCTCTTATCTGTAAATCAGGACAGCAACATTCTAGTGTTGAGTCCCCAGCTGGCCTCCTCAAATAGCTGCAAAAAAAAAGTGGGGGGCACTGAATATGCTAAAATACTTATGCTGAAGGACTGAACCACTTTTAAAGCTACCTCAAAATCTTCTTGAAACTTGGTGTAAAGAAAAGTGTAAACAGTTTATAAGTAAGTTATCTCACTCTGTTAGAAAATGTCCGATGTACACAGGCCAAGCAAAAGCAACATCTAGCAGAAATACCTGTGGGCTGAGGTACAGTATATTGTCAAGTTAGGGAAATCAACTTCAAATCATAGATACAAGGTTTTGATTTTTAATAAAATTTAGATAATGGTCTGAAAAATCCCTGTGAAATTGATAAAGGTTGACTCCTTCATAGTGCCTGTAATCACTAGAACTTTCTCTCTGATCATACTATGAGCTCCTGCTGAAGTGCACTCCAAAGTCTTAATATTTCCACAAATTATAAGTCTAAGTAAGATACACAGAAACACATTGAATGTTCAGACAAAAAAAAAAGAAAAAAGAAAAAAGAAAGATGCCATATGAAAACAATTTTATCTTAAATGGTTGAAACTTTCAAGCCCAAATTCAACAAAGCACTTAAGCATGACTTCACTATGGCATAAACATATACTTACATAATTTTGATCAGCATAGGTTTATAGTACAGTTCAATATTGTTCTTCAAACATCTCAAATAAGAACAACAATTTTATTAATCTCTTTTTTTTCTCCACTGCTTCTTTAATTAAGGGTTCTGTGAGTTCTGTGACTCTGCAACCAGTACAGCTTGTGGTACTGCAGCGATATAATAAGAAATCCATGCCCAATTGGACACGATAACTTGACAATTTTGCTTTGAGTGTGAAAGTGTTCATACAGCTCTACCATCTAACACCACTGACACTCGCTTATTCTATCTCACACTGCAGCTGTTTGCATGCTGTTTCTTCTCAGCTTCACTGCTGTTCTCTGCTTTCTGACTAGCAAACTGGTGTTGGACCCAACTGCCACTTGAATGCTTTTCCCTTCCCTCTGTCTGCAACAAAGACAGCACAACCCAGAGACTTGTTCCCACTCTCAAATTTAGTATATACGTCTGAAAAAGCCCAGTCTGATTCTATCCATCACTAAATGAAAGTGATAGAGTGAGCTTCATCCCTGGCACTTTGTGCAACTGCCTCTGAAGTTGAAGGGAGCATCATGCTGTAGCTGAGAGCACCGTTTGGCCCTCACTGTTTAATAAATGTGTCTGATCTGATACAAGCTCCAAGGCACTGGCCCTCTTTATGGCTTTGTCAATAGACTAATATCCCATATGGACAGACAGACAAAGTGATCATCCTGAAAACGAAATAGTTTCTTTTCACAGCACTATGGGCATATTTTAGGCTAAATACATGAAAATGCTGTATAATTCTACATGAGAGAAAGTGTGGTCATTGCTTCAATACTTGCAGTAGGGCACCCACTACCTGTACAGCTTATACCTATTCTGCTTCTGAAAACTGAGAATCAGGAAAATACATTTTGTTTCCCTTTTGGACCCTCTGCAGTGTGCACAAGCAGTTATTTTTTAAATAACACTCACCAACTGTTGTCTTAATATTTCCACCTCCAGTCCATTTCTGCACAATGCATGCACATGTACACACGTACACACACTCTGCAGTCCTTGGAATCCACAGTGAGATTTGATTTTGCTTACAGAGGATACTCTGCCATGACTGTCACCAAAGTTATATAATTGGAAGGAAACAATAAAATGACAGATTGCTTGTTCTAAATAATTGGATAGACAGGGTAGCAAACAGTGGGTTATGAAAAATATTCCTCAAAGGATGTCAGACTTCAATAACTCACATAACAAAAAGACACTGATATCTGTCCTCCTGTCACAGTGGAATATATTTAAGATCGAGTTATAATTTTCTACATCAATTTTTAAATCTTTTTTTAAGAAATAGGAAAAGCACGAGGATCATTGCTGAACTTCTATTAAAAAAAATAATACACCAAAATGCTCCACTGTATATCTAGGGTGAAAAGTTTCTAACCTTTAAACTATGTGAAAATACCAAGCTCAAAACTATTAATTAATTTTCAGTCAGCAGAGCACACAGAGACCCTGACGGAAACCACAAGTCTGGTATAAGAGATGTTCTCCACATATTTTCTGAAGGATAGTCTTTTCTTACAGGAAATTTTATCTTGTAGACTCCTATGGAGTCAAAGAAAAACAAGTGTTTTCGTCCACTCAGTTGTGTTGACCAAAGAGCTGGGAATAAACCCCCTGTGTTCTAGCTTCTTTATCAACTAAACTGCACTCAGTATATGTCACCATTTATTTTGTTTATTTTTGGTATATCCTAAAACCTAGGGCTTGTACAATACCCACCAGGATAAAAGCTGGAAAAATTGAAAGGAATAAGGTATTTTCATTACCCAGTTTTGCTGTTTGCATTTTAGAAACAAGCCCCACAGGTCTGCATATTCAGTGACATCCTTCCAAGAACTGCAGAAAAATCTGGAAGCAAATGTCACAGAGGTTGGTCTGCATGGTCTGCACAGTTATTTGTGGCAATACAGCCAGCTGGCCACCTACTGCCAGCTCTGCCTGGTCCTGGAGACATCCATCTTCCTCATGTGGCAGCTTTTTTCCTTAGTGATCGCTCCATTACAGGTAAGCAGTTGTCACCACATACAGATATATATATAAAACAAAAGTCACTTCAGTGAAGTCCACAGTCAGAAAATGTGAAATCTGAATTCAGAATTAATTTGCAGTTTCTGCGTGATTTTACCTGAGTCACAAACCCCCAGGAATACATGCAAATACATCCACTGACATCAGTATTAGGCAGAGCAGCTCCTACTCCACTCTCTGTATAGCACTTTTTACCAATACAAGATTACTTATTCACCAGAAAAGCATGTTATTTTAGTACATCAGTGAGTTCTAGTGTTCTTTTTGGAATATTACCCTTCTTCTGTTGAAAATACTGCATGCATGAGGCCTTAAGACCCTGTTTCTATTCTTTACTTCTTTATTAATATTTTCTGTAACTGTACAGAGTCTTGCATTACATTCATTTCTGTGGTAAATTAGCACTGGAAGTGTAGGGTGTTTCTCTGTCATCTCTCTCTCCCACACACTTACTCCTTGAGTGAATCTAACTTGAGTTGAAACTCTGATATGGCCAAAGATTATACTGTTTCCTGTAAGCAGCTGTTTCATATAAAGCTGGGGGGGGTGTTTTTTTTTTTGTTTTTTTTTTTTTTGTTTTGTTTTTTGTTTTTGTTGTTGTTTTTTGGTTTTTTGGGTTTTTTTTCCCTGTTTCATTTTGTGCTGTGATGTTGGATTATCTCTAAAAATGTGTATGCTGGTTTAGTTTTATTTGCGGTACTACATCTTCTTAATTGAACAGAATCTGATGGAAAATAACATAAATAATGGGGAAAATGATAAAATGCTGGTTTTCAAAGTAAGGTCTCAGTGCATGAATGAATCTGCAGTAAGGTTGCAAATTCTCTGGACAACAGGTGGGAGCAGAGTTTTCAAAACACAGAAGATTGCAAGCCTCTGAAAAAAAAAAAAAGACAAATTAATAATAATTTACAAACCAATGAAAATAAACTTTTTTTATGCCAGCTCTCACACAAAACCTGGAATCATACAATATCTTAATTCGGAAGTGATCCATAGGGATCACGGAGTTCAAGTCCCTGCTCCCTGCAGGACTACCAAGCACTAACCCATATATCTAAGATGACCACAGAACCACATTTGGGTTACTACAGATTGTCATAATTTTCCTCCTGGATTTAAAAGTGATGGATCTCAGAGCCTCAGTCTATCTGTTATTTGCTATTTGGAGATACTAATAAAAGATTTCATTAAGGAAAAGAAACAATTTTGTTGAACCATGCTATTTAAAATATAGGCCCATCATCATCATGGCTAGGCTTTGTGAATAAAGATTTGAGAAGGGCTCTACCCACGCTTGCTACAAGCGCGCTGGTGGCTAAAAAGGCCAATGTGCGATAGGCAAGTCGGGTCACAGAAGGCACAGTGGAAAGTCTCCACAGGCTGTACTGGCGAGACACAGTTCTTTCTGCACTGTCTTTTTTCTTCCAGACTGATCCTGCGTGCGCTCTCAAAGGAAGCAGCAGCGTTATGGATGGTGTGCCTCCATGCCTCCCGATTGGAGGCCACAGTGGACCATTGATGGTGGTCAATATGGCCAAGGCTGAGGTGTTGTTTGAGGCAGTCCTTGTATCTCCTCTTTGGGGCTCCTCGCTTGTGGCAGCCGGTGGCAAGCTTACCATAGAGCACGATCTTAGGGAGGCAGTGACCCTCCATCCTGGAGACGTGACCTGCCCAGTGCAGCTGCATTCTCAGCAGCATGGCCTCAAAAAATACAGTCTATTATCACTGCAAAGCAACCTCCAGAACAGAACTGGTCTGAGATCAAGAAGGAAAAAGAAAGAGAGAAAGAAAGAGAGAGACAACATGTCTCTAGGCAGAAGATAAGGCTTGAACAGTCTGAACATGTTTAAAATGCTGCTGTGTAGTAGCATGAATGATATAAGGTGGTGGTCCGTATGAATTGCTCATCCCTCTACAAATGAAGTGCAGTTGCTGCCAAGATATCATGGTAGTTTGTGTTAACTGCCAACCATAGTTGTCTCCAATAGGTTACAAAAAAACATTCATGTTTAAGATATATTAATGGCACTGCGTTATCTCATAATAAAGTACTTGCAAATATGTGTCATTGCTGAACACCCACATGGCACCCTATTCTAGGGCATATGGTACTCTATGCTTTTACTAGGCAGCGAGTGGACTAATTAGACTGTGCCTTAAATAGGTATTTAGTTTTAAAGGGCTTCATGGTATTTAAGTATACATTTAGTTTAGTGAACAGAAGATGCATTTTCCTAACTGGGTTCCAGACTAGTAATTCATATTTCTGACCGTATATTTTGGTAAGCATCTCAGAAAAATGAGGTGTTAATTTTTAGAAACAATTATCATCCTGACCTTGATGATTAAGTATGATAATTAAAAGACGTTGTGAGTAATATGTTTTATACCATAAACATTCCTTTCTGATTTACTTACTGAAAAAAATGCCATTTTAGAAAAGGAATGAGTATTTTTTTAACATGATTAGCAAGCCATCTGTTGACATTTCAGTACGGTCTCTTATGAAAGTCCCTAGCTTACTGCTTCAGTTTTAACATAGGAAGAACCCAAAATAGTAATGCCTTTTGCAGTTAAATCAGAATAAGGTGATTTAGAAAGGGCAGATTTGAGAGAATAATAAAATACATAGTTCCTCGAACTCTGCAAAACTTTCATAATGAAGCCTGAAGGCAAGGGGAATTCACCCTGCTTGGATTTTTTTTTTTTTTCTTTTCTGTTTTTCTTATTGGAAACTGGTCCAGATTCCACAAAAGATTAGCTGATGCTGGCAGACTTTTCAGCTAACCTCATCAGAGTTTCAAGATATCTTTGCTAAGATTCAAAGTTTCGACTTGGGTGATACTTGGGTGAAACCCATACAAATGTAGGGTTTGCCTCCCTAAAGAAAAAACCTATATGACTGAGTAGATAGTTACACTATATATTTCTTTCTTTAGTAAGCACCATACTAAAAGACAGACAAGGGTGCTTGAACAAAAAGGTGCTTTATGCTTCTCTTTGAAAGTAGAACAAGCTATCTCACATTCAGTCTGTGCTGAAAGTTTCCTTATGAAACACACGAGAGCCAAGGTATCAATTCACAGTCCTAGCACACAGAGTTCTCCCTAAACTCATGCTGAAGATGAATGAAAAAAGGCTGAAGTCTCCACACCCTTACCCATCTCACAAATACAGTACCCTCCCATTGAGATTAATAGTAAATTCCTCAAGCCTGATTCACCATCCTGGTATTCTGCTCAGGGAAATGTGGACTGTCCCTGTCAAAGTCCTGTCCAAGACAGAAGATTTTGCTGAGTCTTACTTTGAGAGTTGGGGTTTATTTCAACCTGAAACTCCAAAGGAATTTCAATCACAAGAGGTGTATATTATGTCCCACATGCTACTCATGACTGCAGAAGGCCAAAAAGAGAGTTTTGTAGGTCCAGCACTTGGGATTAGGGAATAAATTTGGAGATATTTGTCAGAACTGACCCATCTTCTGAAATAATCCAATTCTGTTGCACCCCACCACACAGCAGCAGATCTCCAGTGATGCAGCTATTTGTTCTGGGGAAGGGAAAATACATCCACAGAGCTCAGAGTCCACTGCAGACCTTCAATCAGGTAAAACTGACCTGTTTCACCCTTACAGAAACAAAGATTTTCTAAGGACCCACAAGACAAAAGCCAATATAGGAACACAATCCACTTTCATAGATTTCAAGCCCACCTCTGAAACTGCCCTGATTCTCGTTTACCTTTAAATAAACACCTCTTTTTTTTTCTTAGGCAATGCACTAAGAAAACCTACTTCCATTTCTGAAGTATTCAGTAGGCTAAATATGCTTCTCAGCACCCATTCTCATTTCCTGATATAGTTTATATACAATTTCTCTTCTCCCACCTGCTCTCAATCTCCCCTCCCTTCTCCTGTTTCCTATTTATAGGAAGTCGTGCAGGAAGCAAAAGGGAAAGGCAGTAACCAGCTAGCTCACAACTGGGAAAGGAAAACAAAAAGAGGAACTGGCAGTATTTTTTTATTTATTTACTTGTCCTAATTTTTCTGATAAACGTCAGTTAAGCAGAGCTTTAGAAAGACACTGTTGACTTCCCTATTGTCTGTGAGACTTTTGCAGATAGAGAATAGCTCCAGGGCTACTCTAATCTCCCCAAGCCACCCAATTAGCATTCGACCCATTGTGAGAAGCCTGTGCATTGAATTTTCAGTCACCTGGGCCTGGCGGACATCTGTGGATGATGAATGTTTGCTTGTTCTCACGATACAGGGGTCCTGAACAAGTGGACAGCATATGTACCATAATTTCCAGGCTACACACTGCAGTTCTTTGCTAATTATTAAAGATGCAGAAGCTTCCTTCTCTCTCCCCCCTGTCGCTTCCTCTGTCTCTCTCACTTTCTTTATGTCTTTGTTCTGAGCAGCAGCTTCAGCAATGGAAGAACAGCAGTTTAGACGCCACGGTGTCTTGCTTGATTGAAGTGGGTTGAGTACAATATCCTCTCGTTCTGTTATATTTACAAACCAGAACAGCTGAACTCTACATCAAAGAGCAGCCAAAACATTTCTTCTGTCACTTCACAGGCACTGTATCTCACCAATGTCTGCTTGTATAAAGTAAGCAATTAAGATTGCATTGAACTCCTTTAAAATACTGATACACCTAGTTTGGGCTTCAGACTGTCTTAGATCCAATCATTTTAATCTAATCAATTCTGTGTTTTCTGTTTGTGTTTTGCTTTATATATATGTAAATAGGCATATATATATTTAGATGGTATAGATAGATAAATAGATAGATAGATAGATAGATAGATAGATAGATAGATAGATCTTAAAGTAATTAAGTTTGATTTATTTCTGGTCACTTTTGTAATTGAATGTACCTGGGTAGAATGGGATTTAAGAAAATGTTAGACAGACTGGGGCAAAAGATGAAAGGACTTTGACCCAATGTATCATTTCAGTCATAACCTGCTTTTAATCTTTTCTTCTGTGCTCTTACAAGAAAGAAATATATCCTAAAATATAAAATGAGGTAGACATTAAGGGCTCATTTACAATCCCCAGTGCACAACCAACAAAAAAGCAAACTTGCCCTTCTTCCCATGTGTGGTTTACTTGCACCGTGACAGCTTGCAGGATGGCAGTGGGGAGTGAGATCAGTCACTGCCTTGGAGGAATGGGGAAAGGGCAGGCAGAGGAAGAGCTCTGGGTCTACACCACCCCCCCCTCCCCCGCCCCCAACCACTGTTCTGGTCCTAAACCCAGAGAGAGGCGATGGAGCATTAATCTGGTTGCCACACTTTAGCTCCCTGCTGTGATCAGACTGCTGTGTTCACTCTGATCTAGCTTCCACAAGAGAAGTGCAAACTCTGCCCAGTTGCAACCTGATGGAATGGCAGCACCCACATTGTCACCTGGGGACAGGCATAGCACTGGCATCAAACCTCCCTGGAGCATGGCGGGGATTCGCCAGTGAGTGCTGCAACCTTACTCAGTTTTTCAGTCAGCTTATTTGCTTAAACCTTTACAACCAGTAGGCCCCTGTCTTAGCATATTCCACATGTGCACCCATGTTTCAAGCCCAGAAGACTGTAAAGAGTGAATTCCACTGAGCTTCTTTTAATGTGGTCTTTTGGCTGCGGTCAGAAGTAATGCACTCCGTTTAGAAAATGTTTTAAATGCTTTCCATGTTCATTATGAAATAACAATCTCCTCTGATTAAAAAGCCATATCAAAGCTGAAGGGGTGGGTAGTGGAGCTTTCTCCAAATAATGTTTCAATTAGATTTGAAATGCTATCAATAAGAGAAAAGAAATGACCCATGCACAGAGATTTTCCTCTCTGCCTGATCCCTTGCTGAGCCTATGCAGACACACTTTTCAGAGAACCTTGCTTCTCTCAGAGGGGTCTGCGTGTGTGAGTGTGCATAGAGCTGTGAGTGAGGAGGGAGAGGTTAAACTGAACAGCAGCTTAGCCAGACACTGAGCTCCTTTGAGGTATATAGATGACCGATCTCTACTTAACTTTTTTAAACCTTTTGGGCATTACACAGCATGTTTTACTGTTAAAACAATAACTTTCTAAAGGAACTGTTACAGAACCCTTCTTTGTATCAGTGAAAAAATGCTAGTAGCTGGCTTCAAACCAGCAGGGTCGGTGCAGGCGACTGCGGGCACAATTACCACTGCTCCTGCAAAAACACGGTGACCATCCCTTACCTTCCACTGACCTGCACAAACAATGCATCAATCAGAGAGCAGATCCGACTATGTACTTACTTGTCTGGCTCTCATTGCTGAGCGGCTCTGATCATCACAGTAGTATGAAACCTTTCCTAATCCACCTACTGTCCCTCCTCTTTTCTCATTCATTTTGACAGTGATAACTGCTTGAGCCTTTCCTGTCATCATTTGCCCTTGACTCTTTGGAAGAGTTTGGAGATCCTTCAAAGGCTTGGCCTGTTGTCAGCATCAGACTGTGGCAAGGAAATGGATGGTAGCAACATACAGAGAAGTCTGTGCTGCGGAACCTGCTCTTCAATTAATTCATCTAGTCTGCCTGAAAATTAACAATCCTGAAGCTTTCTAGGAGCATAAGCATTTCTGAAAACACACATGATATTGAAGGGACTTTAAAAACATGTCTAGGACCTAATCGCCAAGCAATGAATTCTGTTTGTCTGGAAATTATTACAGCTTATTAAAATATTTTCCTTTGCGGTGTATCATGCAATCCCATAAGTCCACCTTTGTTTAGAGTCTTTGCTTCCCTTTTTTTTAAGATGACATTGCAGGTTATTGCTGTTTGATGCAGTTGGAGTTGGCGTTTTAAAATATTCATTTCAGATCAGAAGTGATGTATTTGCTTGAGACGTGAGTGGTTTATAACTGCCAGCATTGACTTTAAATTTAATGACACAAAGAATGTCACGTACATGTGACACAGTCATCATTCCCTTCATTGTAATGCAACTTTGTGGCACAGACGACATCATTTGTATGCAAGTTTCCATGCAAATAATGTCATTTGAATCCTTTTAACAGGAGATAATGACACAAAATTCCAGGAGAACAGGGAACAGGCCATGAAATAAGGACTTTCAAGTGACAAATGGCAAGTTACCTTCCTTATTTACATTTCTCTAATTTTTCTCCTTTTTCTTCTTGCTCGAGGCCAGTTGCACCCAAAGGAATGGTCAGGCTGGGAATTAGAGCTACAAACACCTTCATGTCCCCACTAACACATAGTCTGGATAGAGGGGCACTCCCAGTGGGCTGCAGTCAAAAGTTGCCCTGATAGTTTTATTTCATTCAAAGTTTGAAAGGAAAAAAAAAAAAAAAAAAAAAAAAAGAAAGAATGGAAAAAAAGACAAGAAAAGAAACAAACCCCAAATCTTTTCACCTTTCACAAAAGAAATGTCATTGCCTTTTACCAATACAAGCACACACACATGATCTCAGCCCACCTGGCAGAGGCAGTAAGTATCTAAACATTCATCTAGTCCTTCCTCTCTGTCCTGTCTTTATCTCATCCTCCACAGCACAGCCAAATTTCTGGGACTTCTCTAATATCTCATCCCCCATATGATGCCACGACGTTTCCCACAAACTGAGGGCCTGATGCTAACCATGGCACTGTTTTGTCCTGCCATATTCCTGCTGTGGGGAGCTGAAGGCTTGACTCCAGACAGGTTCTTCCTGGCCCTTCCTTGCAAAGCCACCTGCAGCCCCATTGATCTGAGGAGGTCAGGGATCAACAAATAATGGCAGTATCCTGGACTCCTCAGCCCAATATTGAGAAGCAGAGCTCTCTGTGCCTTCATGCTTAGGATTGATGCACAACAGTGCCTTTTGGATAGACTGTGTTCAGTTAGTCCTTGTTTATTGATTCATGCATGTCTGTTTCTGAGTGAACTGAAGTGCATCATTAACTGAATAAAAAAATAACACATAAAAGTATGGCTTTTTTTTCCTTTACTTTGTAATTTTACCAGCTTTAAACACAGTGGTTTGTAGCTAATACTGGTGAACAGAAGCACTATTTTGGGATTTTTCCCCACTTCTCTCCCTCTTTAATGTATGCACACATATCTTTCTATCCTTAGAGATCTTTTGAGCAGAAGGCTGCCTATGTTGCCTCTCTTCACTCTGCATCCTGAGATGGGATTTGACACAAGGAATCAAACCATTGTGCCCCTTACAATGTTTTCAGGAGTGCTTGATGTGTCACTGCCTGCAACAGAAGATGAGTCTGTTCCTTTGGTCCAGTAGCTGCATGTTTAAACACCCCTCTCCTCTATGGTTACTTATATCGTCCATAAGGAGCCACATCAGGGGCTTGATGCAGCATGTCTCAGTATCCGATTTGCATAGCTTTCTGACACAAAAAGTAAGCTTCCCTATGGAAAGTGAAGAGGTCAGAGGATTGCATGGGAAAGGCCATCATTCATGAAAATGTGTTTGTCTGTTATGTCAAGTTTTTCCACAGCTTTAGGATCCAAAACTTCAAATGTAGTGATAAACAGCCCTATTGAGGTAAAAAGACTAGGGTCGGCACTGTCTCTTCACAGGATGAGAGAGTAAACTACTTTTGTCAAAGCAGTACAAACACGTTTCCAAACTAGAAGCTATTTTGAGTGTTTACTTGTTGTTATTTTTGCCAAACTTTTCACATCTCTGCAAGAATCACCTCAGTGTTTGGATGGTTATCTGTGTAGCATTCACCATGTTCCTGGATAGCTGGTTCTCCCTCCTGCTCACATGGCACTGCCTGCATGTGGGAAGAGGCAGCCCATGCAGTGCCACTGCTCAGGTATCTGTAACTTCCAAGACATCAAGCACCACTTGGAAACACAGTGCCAAGCATGACACCAGTGTTTGATTACTTGTGACAAGTCCCATCCCAGGATGCAGAGTGTAGGACAGGCAATATCACCTTGCTGGGCAGGGAATGGCTTCAGCACACTGTAATTGGGGTGTTGGAGGCTTCCAGTTTTTTCACCAGATGTGCTAAAGTGAAATGGGATGTGGTCAGTGCTGGGCAAAAGAGGAAGGAGGAACAACCTGATAGTACCTGATCTTGCTGCATTAAACTCCTGTCTGCTTCTAGGGTGTGTAGCACATTTGCCTTGCAGTGTACCCCAAACTCCAAATACCCAGTGTGGAAGCCTGGCAAAATTGCCATAGATCCCTTTGGTATATTAATTCAGGTTTTATTCTTGGGGAGGTCATGGATAGATATAATGAAGAGCTAGGGTTGCAACTTTAAAATATCTAAGGCACACTGAGGCCCCATAAGCACAATCAGCTTTAAATTGGAAGCATATGAAATGCACAGATTTCAAGGCAGAGCAGTGTATTTCCAATTTTAGCTTGTAGCACTGGGGCAAGTGCTGTAAATTTTGAAATCTGTGTAACCTGTGAAACACATCCATTTTTGCTGTGGAGATAACAGCACAGAGCAGATCATATGCACCAAACTATGGTAGCATGAGTCAAACTGATGCTTAACCTACAAGTCTAGGACCTTCCCCAGCTGCTGCCTGCAACAGCCTGTATGCATAGGTTTCTCACCAAAATGCAATTAAAAGTGCCCTTTTTGAGGTCCATATGAAAGAGAGATATATGCTGCCTCTCAATTTTTTCCAGACTTCAGGGTCAGACAGTGACCAGACACGCAAATAACAGTCAAATTATACAGGAAGTTGTCAAAAGGGTCCTAGCATAGGCAGAAAGGACTTTTGACCTTCCTGGGTGTCAAAGGTCTGGTTCAAGTTTCTTTATAGTAATCTGTAGCTATGGCAATGAAAACAGACCCTTTGAGTGAATCAGTTTGTAGATTTTGCTTTGAAAGTTTCTTTGACTTTCATATTTGAATTGAATTTTAATTAAAAAAAATTGCTTAAAGCTATAACCCAAGAAAGACTTTGTTTACAACAGAAAAAGAACGAGGCTGACAGCTGTAAGGGGGGGCTCAGGAAAAAAAAAAAAAAAAAGAAGAAAGGACAAAGGAAAAGCACAATGATGCCTCCCCATACCAGAATTAGACCGAGGTTTCTTTTTTCTCTGCCTCTTCCTTCCTTTCTCCCTCTCCCCAACCACTTAGGGAAGAGGTTACCTGCCTTACACTTTTATAGACCCTAAAAATATTTTCAGAGATGTAAGTAGCCTGTGAGAAAATCAGTAGGATGTGCTGACAATGCCTTCAAAGTCAGTCAGAAAAAGAGAAGGCTAAAGGCAAAATAAAATGGTTTGCAAAGAGCAGAAAAAGGGTTTTTTTTTTCTTCTCCTCCATGGCCACTTGTCATAATCAGAACCATTCTTATTTTTTTTGTTGTTGTAGTAGTAGTCATTGTCTTGCAGATTCATTAATGCAAGCATAGGAGAAGATTAAAAGAGTTTAGATTATGACACAACTATCGATATTGATGCCTGACAGCAATATTAGGACCTCATTGATATAAATGCTGAGCATAGGTGATTTTAAAAGTGTGACTGATTAAAGCAACATAAATAGTGGTCTTGGCACTAATGCTGTCAAGAATAAATCTGGGACCTTGACAGTACTGTGTGAACCCAGCCTCTGACTGGCCTGAAACCCTCCTTTTATGCCTCTTTACGAACATGACTGTCACCTCTCTTTTTTCCCCCTTGTTTTTAACTGAGGGAAGCAAAAAAGTTTTTGGTTTGGTGGTATTTTTTTTTTTCTTTTGTGTGTATGTGTGTGTTTTTTCTCTTTTGTTATTGTTGTTGGGTTTTGTTTGTGGATTTGTTTGTTTTGGGGGGGGGGATTTGTTTTGTTTTGGGGATAGAGGTTTGCTTGGTGAGTGGTGGGTGAAATCTGTGCTCAAGACCAGAGATAGCCACAGGACATATCACATATTGACATGGAAGGAAAGCATTCAGCATCTAGGTGGAAATAACATTCCATCCATGCAGGCTAGGAGACCTGGCCAGACATGAGCTTCTGCTTAGTAGGGGTGAGATGTTTTGATCCAGAGGCAAAGCTGCACTGCAGACAGCCATGACGAAAGGAAGAGATGGGTTAGTGTTCCTACATTTGCTCTTGTGCTGTTTTACACCTCAGTGATCCAGAAACAGACACCCCCAGTGTCATCTATAGCACACCTGAGCTGATAAAGTAGGAGTGGAAGTTAGGAGGATAGTTTTCTATGAAATAGTCATCCAGAGCTGTCCAAAAATATATTATAACTGGGCCTGTTCTTTATTTCCCATTGCTTTTAAGATTGGGTTATGGTCCTACTGTTTATCACATTCACCCTCCAAAGATAGCCAAACAATTGAATCAAACACCCAGATTACAGCAAATACTAGAAACTGCAATATCCGTCCACCATGTGGCACAGAGCAAATGGTATTCCAGTGATCACTAGTCCAAGTAAGAGAGGAAACATTGTCTTAAAGTAACATATATACACACTGGGTCCTTTGTAGTGCAAACATGCTGTCGGGTATCTAAACATGTTCTGTTCAGTTTCATTTGAAGACTTCATGCATTTTCCACTTACACTTAACAATATATTTTGACTGAACATCTCCTGATAACCTCTCAGTTGCAAATGAAATTGCATTCCCCACACATCCTGGAACAGTTACAGTTGTTCCTTTTTTTTGCATATAGAGGACTGGCTTCTGGCCTCCCTTATGCCACAGTGCTTTAATTATTTTAGTGGAGTGTTTATTATTTTAGTGGACCTGTTAGCACTTGAGACTCTTGGACTCTGATGAGGCAAAGGGAAAAATATTTTTCCTATTACATTTCTCCAGTTAAAATGGAATACTGTGTCTATGTCCCAAATATAAATAGTCTTAGAAGACACAATCCCAAACTGACAAGGGAAGGGGGGGAAGGGTAGAAAAAAATTGAATTAAGAAAAAATAGCTGTGAGAAACACGTACATCAGAATTAGCCAAAATTTCTAGACCTTGTTCATCAAAAGAAAGGAAGACTAGGAGTACACTATAACTGCCATACTCCTTTACATGCTCCTATCAGCCCAGTATATTCTTCCATTACAGACCTTACTTGGGACACTAGATTCACATTCAGATCTCCTTAGTGCCTGATATGATGCACTGATTTTAATCTAAATCTCTTCTACTTTGGTGAATAACCACTGAGTTACAGGTTATTTTAGGGAAAATCTCTGAAATCTTTCTCCCACTGATTCTATCTTAGAGAAGAGAAACCTTTTTCGCCAATCAGTATTTTGGCAGGTAGCAGAGGGGAGAATATTGAAGAAATCCTAACCAGCCCTACTTGCAAAGTTTGAGATTTAAATACTCCAAACACAACACCATTCACACCTAGCAATCAAAAGATATTCACTGCAAATCATGGAAAATCGTAGTAAAATAATGCTCAGTGGCTGAACCCTTAGACTTGGTTCTAAAACCCAGATATGTGTATTTTAAAACACTTCACTTTATGCTTTGTTAGAAGTCACTGAACAGGAAAACCAGAAAACTTAAAATATAACATGTGCGCAGTTCAACGATGTGACTGTTTTTTTACTCAATTAGTTAATTTCTGCTTGTATTTACACATTTTCTTATTTCCAGTGCAATCAAGACATGGTCTGATGCTTTTCAGACTGTCTTTATGGCCTTTTTCCCCAGATCACAGTGAATGTGAGATTAGCAGGAGATAGCTTCAGTCAAGACACATGAATTGCATCACAGTAGCTTTAGACTGAGAGAATACACAGGGCTCTTATGTTTCTTCCCCTTTTAGTTTTCTCATGTTGTCAAATTTTAGGAGTAAGTTAAATGTTGCATGCTGTGATTTTAATAACTGATGGTAGCAATGTGATAATAGCTATTTGGATGGAAATTCACTATAGTTGTCTCTTCTTCCACCCAGTTCATCTGAGTTGTACAGTCCCAATCTTTATGCCATTGCAATAAGTTGCCTGTAGTTGGTGAGTAGGAAGGATGGCACCTGTTTCACTTCACAAAGAAAGTTTTTTAAAAAAAAGTCTCTTTTTTTCACCCCTTTTTTCCATGTACAGTGGCTAATTACAGTTTTGGCAGTCAGCTTGTTATGGGACAGACCTTATTTAAAGTGCCCCAAACAGTCTTTCACTAATCAAACAGTAATGAGGTTTAAAGGAAATATTTTTGCTCCTTCTGCCAAAACAGAAAATTGATCTTATTCAACTAATCAGGGGTACTAAAAAGTGCTTGGCCTGGTGGATTTGTCTGCTGCTGTTTTGCAGAAGGAGAGCTGTCAAGTACAACCTAGGCTGCTAAAACTGCAAGAATCGTCCTTTGAAAGGATGGTTAAACCCAAACACTCACTGATTAATGTCAGGCAGAGAGCCCAATTCCCCAAAGTACTAATTTTGCAGCTTGAGGAGTAGAGGTGGTGCTGTGTGTAGCTCCTGCAAAGTGGAGGAGAATGAGAACCCTTTTAATTTCAAACTTAAATGAGAACTTAGAATCAGAAATGCTTGCCTCTCTTGCCTCTCTGTTAACCTTTATGATAAAAATGTACAATTTGCATTAAGAAAGAGTGTGTATAGCTTGCAAGTTCCCAACCATCTGATTTCAGCAAAATAAGCAAGTAGGGCACTATTTAAAATAAAGTCTCAAGTCAGTGTTTTAATTTGAATCCTGAGAAAAGCGTGTCAGGCACCTTGCAGTCTTCTTGGTCTGTTTGATGCTCCAAGTGTACAGAAGGATTCATTTATAGAGAGGTGTCATGTGAAAACCAGTCTGGTAGACAGACATTAAAACTGAGGGGACTAAGGGTTTTCTGGCAGTGCTGCAATTCTTTCTACAGTTGATTTTACCCTTTCATTTTTTATATAAATAACTGTTATTAGAAGGCTGAAAACTGATAGCAAGATTTTCAGTGTAGGCCTGATTCTGCACAAGTTCTTTCTGTGGTGTTTCAGGAAAAAATTAAATCCCACTGAAGTCAGAAAAAAACTTTGACTTTGCTGGGTTAAAGATCAGTTAGTCTGACTAACTTTCCCACAGCACGTTTATCTGTATGGGTCTCCAAGTTCAGTGTCTCTCTCTTTTCTGTTCATCTACCATTTTATAACACTGTCATTATACAGAACCTAAGCATATTTTTACTATCTTCCAGCACAGCTCAGACTTGCTTTATTTTTAATTTCTTCCTCCATCTCCATGATTTTTTTTCTCCTAGTTCTTAATAGCCGTGAGATCTCTACAGTCCAAGACTCCTGTATGAGGCTGTTGGTTAATATCTCAGTGCAGTAACTTAGTAAGACACTTAATATATCCATTAAACCATCAGAAAGGTCTGACCTTCCCCACTTAACAGGAATGTACTTTTGATCAGTTCTCCTTGTTTGAGTCAGAAATTTAAAACTATGGTGATGAAAGTGAGTATCTTTTTGAGGAAAAGCAGTAAGGAGTTATTGAAATTGTACCTGCCAGGGAAAGGGAAAGATTTATATTTAACAATCAACTGATTAAATTCAATGTTCGCAGTAGCTAGAACTGGAGAAATACACTTCAGTTCCTCTCCATGCTGGTGTAGATCTTTCTTCTTGTTAAGAGCTTGCCAAGAAAGCTAAAGTAAATCACTAAAAAGCTTAAGACACATTAGAATAATGTGCTAAACTCCTGTGTGGATGCTCTTATTCAGAAGAAGTGTGTGTTTGCCTCAGCTTCATCCTGAAGCTATGCTATCTTACCCTTGTGGCAAGGAACCAGCTGTCTAGATATTCTTGAAGAAACAGCAAATATTGGAGGGACAACCAGGAGAATTTCAAAGTTCTGCACAGGTCTTGATTAAATTATATTATAATAATTTAAGAGTGCAAAATCTGGAGACCTAGACCTTTATGGAATAGTTCATCTTCCCAGAGTGACTTTCCTCATGCTGAAACAGATCTCCACTTGTGTTGATAGTGCTGTAGACTATGAAAAAAAAAAAAGAACCAAACCAAAACCCAAAAGAGGATATTTTTGTATGTTGGTCAGAATTTCTTTTCTGTGAAGAAGATATTCACTACCTAACTTTTTCTTCTGGCTACCTCCCTGTTCTGTCTCCTACTCCTTGCGGTTCTCCTCTGCTCCTTTTCTCTACTGTTTCTTTCTCTCCTGCCTACAGTTCCTGGTCAAGGTGCATTTACTTAACACTCTAATACAATGATAAGAAGATGGCTATTGCTTCAGTCTAATTTTTTTAATATTTCCAGAATATATTAGCAGAGCTTCAAACCTTTGCTTACTGGGAGCAATGTTTACTCACTCCAGCTTACAGACAAAGGGACCCATGCAGTTCAGGAACCACACTATGAGTGCAGACACAAGTTTTGTGTTTGATGAGGTCAGAACTAATATGAGGCAGAAATGATGCGTGATTTTAGCAATCCCATGCCCAAGGGACCTTCATTTAGGTTGCCACTGCTATTTTTCACTCAGTCATGAAGCATCTGTGAGCAGGGAGTCTTTGTTCAATGTCTGGCAAAATGGTCAGAAACTGATCTTTCAATTCTCCTTGAGCTCATTTGCTCAGACTTCCTTGGAAGAAATCCTATCAAACACAAGGAGCAGAAAGGTGAGCAGGAACTTCCTAGTAACCTCTCAAACTCCAGTCTCATGACAGCTCTGTCCCTTGCTATCTCTGGTTTGTTGGGTAAGGTGCTGTCAGTGAAACCATTGCAAAGCATCCTTTTATTGAATAGTGTTCCAGTTTTAGCATTTCTGTTTGTTTATCACAACAGATCTCTTCCTGAATGCTTCCACACCCTTATGCCAACCTGGCTTATTTTCAGGGGCCATCAGGTTGGCTGGCCACACAGGACCTTGTGGTATATATCCTCCCATGCATGCTGTTTTCCTGGAGGAGGCAGAGAGAGGGCAGAAACATTGGATTGCATCTCCCTGTGATATCATGTCATTGTAAACGGAGTAGGATGGACAACGAGTGAATCTCTTCATGTCAGACAGGTGAGCAGAGGACATGTGTAGCTACAGGCATGTGGATGTGGACACATGTCATAACATCTGGAGGACCGGGAAGCCTGTTAGTTTCACAGAATCACAGACTCATTTGGGTTGGAAAAGACCTCTGAGATCACTGAGTCCAACCTTTAATTGATTACTACCTTGTCAACTAGACCATGGCACTAAGAGCCAAATCTATGCGTCACGGCTCCAGGAATGGTGACTCCACCACCTCCCTGAGCAGTCCATTCCAGTGTTTAACAACCCTTTCCATGAAGAAATTCCTCCTGATGTCTAACCTGAACCTCCTCTGGTGCTGCTTGAGGCTATGTCCTCTCTTCCTGTCACTAGTTGCCTGGGAGAAGAGACTGACCCCACCCTGGCTACCACCTCCTTTCAGGCTGTAGACAGCAATTTGGTCACCCCTGAGCATCCTTTTCTCCAGGATAAACAAACCCAGCTCCCTCTGCTACTCTTCATCGGATTTACTGTCTGGACCCTTCTTCACCAGCTTCACTGCCCTTCTTTGGACATGCTCCAGCACCTCAGTGTCTTTCTAGAAGACAGACGTGGACACAGAGCTTACCAGTGCTGAGGAGGACAAATATTTCTCTGATCCTGCTGGCCACACTACTCCTGATACATTTTCCAACCTGCCCCAACCTATCTCCATGACAACCCAAAGGTTACATATTACTGCAGCTGCACAGCTTTTGGCAAAGTTAGATGACCTTAGTCCACTAAGAATTATCCACAGTATGAAGGAGAGGGTCCACCGGCACCTCTCCTTATGCACAGAGGGGCTCCAAGTTTGAGAAGCATCACAGAGACAGGATTTTTTCCTGAGTGAGGTGTTAGTAAGAGGGTGTTATCAAGTTAACCCTTTTACCTTGAACCTTCTATGAATAATTCAGCTCCTTCACATTTAATATTTATCCACATAACCTCAGTTGTCACTCAACAAGGGTCATTAACTTCCTATCCATGTCCAATTGTATTTGTTCCTGAATCTTTCCCTCATATCTTTATAAAGTGGCCACCATATGTGGCAGAGATACACATGATCACTTTTGCCATCTCTGTCCCCAATGTGGAGATTACTGTGTCAAGCTACTGGAAGTGTGTTTTGTGCATGCAGCATTCAGCAAGTCATTTAGCAGTGGTAGGCTATGAAATCTATTCTCAATAAAAATACATCGTAAAAACGGCTGTGAACATTTACATGTCATGTGTGGAAGCCTTTGTGTTGTCTCACTCTCCTAGTGGGTCTCTGGAAAGGGATACCTAGCAAATTAGCTCAGTGGAGAGAACTGGCTCAGTCCATTGGATTTACAGGCCATTCTTTCTGGTTTAGCAGAAGGAAATTGTTCCCAGAAAAGCAGAACAAGATTTACAGAACAACACTTTATAGACATTTGACTATTTTCATTAAGAAATCGGTTAAAGAGGTATAAAAATGAAAAAAAACTTGTTCTTCCCAAAGTGGCAAAACTTCTTGGTTCTGATGATACTACATAAGTGAGACTATCGCTTACCTAGCAGAAGCTTCCTCAGGGACAGTGGTTCAGGTTAGAACATCCCCCGACCTTAGCAGGAGCATTTATAAACATGTGAAAGCTTAAGGAAAAAGTCTGTTCAGGGCAAATTGTTACACTTATTATTGCAAAAAAGCAGCTAAAGGCAGAGTTTTAACCAGCTATTTGCCAAATACCCTCAAAAGTTACATCCTTCAACATTAAGTTGCCTCCGTAATTAATCACTTTCCAGCTGAATACTTTTACTTGTATGGAAGTGATACTGCAATAAGGACTATTAGCAGTCTTGCTGTTGCCAAAGAGCACAGCCAGATCAAAAAAAAGCTTATTTCATAGAATCACAACGTGGGCAAAGTTGGAAGGGACCACAGTGAGTCACCTGGTCCAACCTTCCTGCTCAGGCAGGGTCATCCCACAGCACATGATGTAGGATTGCATCCAGACAGTGCTTGGATATCTCCAGTGAGGGAGACTCCACAACCTCTCTGGACAGTCTGTCCCAGTGCATGGTCAATTGAACATTAAAGGTCTTCCTCCAATTCAGGTGGAACTTCCTGTGCATCAGTTTCTGCCCATTGTCTCTTTTCCCATTACTTGGCACCACCAAGCAGATCCTGGCTCCATCCTCCTGGCACTCTCTGTTCAGACACTTGTAGACACTGATGAGATCCCCTCTCAGTTGTCTCTCCTTGAGGCTGAACAGGCCAAGCTCCCTCAGCCTTTCCTCATAAGAGAGAAACTCCGACCCCTTAATCATCTTTGTTGTCCTCTGCTGGACCTGCTCCAGTAGCTCCATGTCCCCCTTGTACTGAGGAGCCCAGAACTGGAAACAGTACTCGAGATACAGCTTTAATAGGGCTGAGTAGAGAGGTAATATCACCTCTCTAATACCTTTCCTCACATGCTAACCTTTTCAGACCATAAATTTGCCTAGAACCCCACACACGTTTCCGTAAGACCTTCCTTCAAAACAGACAGGTTGTTAGTCACTCAACTCCATGGTTGCAGAAGTCATTACATTCCTTTGAATAGCCATTTATATCATGTGTGAAGCACACAATGTGAAACCAGTGCTCAGGCAGCGCTCTAGTTTCCACCTGGGTGATGAGCATGACATTATCTGTGCTTTGTGTGCAGTCGCTTTCTCTATTTTTTTTTTTTTCTGGGCAGGAAATACCACTGAATGTTTCCATGACACAATTAATATAAAAATTCCCATAACTGTAGCATATGATTATGAGTACCAGGCTGCCAGTAAGAGTATTATGAGACCATATCGTAGGCATGATTTGGTCTATAAAAGTTTCTCTCTTCTTCCTCCCTAACCTCTTCAATTATGATGTTGACATTGATGCTTGCTGTGAGGTTTTTTACTATTTTTCTTCTTTTCTTTTTTCCTGATTTTTTTGGTTTTATTTCTAAAATATTTGAAATCTAAGTTACTTTCTTTTGCAGAGAAAAAAAAAGAATTGATATTCAAGGTACTCAAGACTGAAGAGAAATAGTTGGGAAGGATGGAACTGTGATCTTACACCCTAACTACAACCTGAAGGTGTAATGACCTTGTGTGATAACCTGGAAAGTCCTTCCTTACAAGCCTTTCTGTCTGATAGCATTAAACATATCTTGTTTACTAAGTATTACATCACTGATTGGTGAAGTTCACGAAATTGAAGTACTTCAGATCATTTTCAGTGGTGTAAACTGGGTTGATCCAACACAGAGAGAAGTAAACTGCAGGATTCCTGGGCATGGTTATGAGCTACAGACACTGGCCCACTTGGGCAGGTGAGTCAGACCATGATAAAAACAAAGATCTATATGAGGCTCCTATCATTGCATTTATCTAGATGCTTAAAATTAAAACAGATATTGTCAGCTGTAATGGTCTTTGCTGTATGTTAAGAAAGCACTGTATCTTGAACACCTCCTTAAAAATATCCATGAAAGATCCCAGTGTGTCTCTTTAGTAACCATTTACAGTAGATCCACAGAAGTGACCTCACTGAATTGCTCATACCAAGATGAATGTGAATAAGATGTAGTGAAAAGAGAGACATAACCTTACTGAACCAGACAACAGCTGGCTCAAGTGACAAATATAAACAAAGAAAATACAGCTTTAAGAGTTACATGAATTTTTATCCCATACTCTATCCCAGACAGGCTGCAAATGCTCACTGACAGTTCATCGTGACATTTAAAAGAGAGCAAGTAGAATTGATGAGTAGTAAAGTGTACCCAGAACTAGTTTACAGCTGCAATATATCATAACAATGCAGTGAGTTGAAAGCAGGACAGGATTTGCCTCCCCTGCCTGCAGAAAGAAATCTCCTCCAAAGATACCAAAAGAACCGGTGATTTTGCAGCCTTACAGTTCTTCCACTTCTGTTTACAGTCAGAAATAGCAAGTGCAGAAGTTCACAAAAAGGCAGAGATGTCAGAGAGAAAAGTCTGATCAAGCTCTCCAAAAAGTGATTTGATTTCATCTACTTCCAAAATATGAAAAAAATTTTGCACTGAGTCAGACTTTGCATTGTCTGGACTGTTCTTAATTTAATGGAGATATGTGTGAGTGGTATGTAGTGAGAGGGGAGATCTTACTGCACTGCAGCCTGTTCTCAGAAATAGCTAGCTGTGTAAAGGGATCCCTGTAGTAAAGGTTAAGTGTACACTGTATATTATCTCTCTTTNTGAAAGTTTAAAAGTATGACCTCCAGAACCAGACATGCTGAGACTGGGCAATATTGAAGACAGAAACAGAAGGGGTTGGATAAAAGGCTTTGTGATATGAATCTCTGTCTCTCCTGCCCTCAGCAGAAAGGCTTAAATATCTCCTTCTTGGACAAACAGATCAATACAAGCTTTTTAACATCTTCAATGAGAGCTCATTAATGCTCTCATGGTGTCCTCTTTTGTGCCCTGGTGACCTGGTGGGAGCCAGGGAAACTGAACTGCAGCTTGGTAATTATCACAGGAATAACACTTTATATCATCTCCTAGCGAAATGTGAATTGTTTTCCTAATTATTCAGGACAGCAGTGAGCGAAAGTGCAAGCTAATTGAAAAGACATTATGATTTATTTGAGTATGTGAGATTGGACCTATTAGTTTGGGTTAAATGTTAACCAATAGAATATTTGCTATCTCTTTGAAGAGCTGAATGTTAGGAAAGCACAAGAACAGAAAACTCCATTTCCTACAATCACTTCTTCATTATTTGTAGTTTATGGATTTTCTTTTGCCACTGAAAGCATTGGGATGTTTCCCCTTATAAATGCTGCTATCCAGGCTGGGTTCAGGATCTTGAAATCTTTTGAGAATCTAAGCAATAGGGATGCGGTGTAGAGTGATGACTTTTGATAAGATAAATTGTGAAAGAAGTGGGAGTTTTATATGATTGATATATCAAATAATTGAATAAATAACATTTTATTTGATTCAGCATGAGGTGGGACTTTATAAGAAAGGTGTCTTGTTTGTTTCATAAGACCAGTTGCATGGTTTGTATGCTTTTACATCAGCTTTAGTCTGTAATTCATTTCCACATAGCAGTTTGAAAATCTTCCATAAAGAAGGGGCAAAAAGAAATTTTTGGTTTAAAATATTTCACTTAAACTAAAAAGAGTACAGCACACACACAAGAAGAACAGATTAACAGAGTAAAACATACCTAATGTAAAATATTCTGTGAGGTTACTTACTGCACAGGTGTGACCTAACATCCAAACTGAACTGTTTGATTGATCTCCTGAGTGGCAGGGAAAGAAAAGAGGCACTCAGAGATTTTAATGAAGTTGGATCTTCCATAAACACTGAAAATTAGAAAATCAGACCCTCTGCATATGTCTGATTTTGAGCCCTGGAAAACTGTAATACCCAGAATCGCTCACCGCTTTTGAAAATTGAAGCCACGTAGTTGAAAAGTTATTTAATTTATGTAAGAAGTTCGCTCTTTCAAGCACCTGTCTCAAGCAGCTTCTTATTATTGACAATGTGGGTTGCCACAGTGCCAAGCTATTACTACTGTATATTAGCCTGAAAATAACACCATGCTCATAGAACTGGGAAAATTCTTTTCATTTTCACAAATAGTGTGTAATTTTTGGGGTGACCCATCTCTTAGTCAGGCATGTAATAGCTAATCAAGATACAGTGCGAAGATACCAGAACTCATATGTTTTAATTAAAAGAAAAATATAGGTGAAAAAAATGAAAGGCACAAAAAGAAAAAATTATGCCCTGATCTATTTTAGTCACATTTTATAATTCTGTTTTTAGTGCAAGAATTTAATGATACATATTTTCATCATTTCTCATATTCTGACATATTAATTAAGGATGCTCTAATTCAATTCCTGTGGCACTATTGGCCTATCCTGTAAAAACATTTTCCTGTTTTGGTACAAACACAAAAATGAAGGGGAAGGTAAAAGCAGCACCTCAGTTTGCTGCCTACACGTTGCCGTTTCTTGTCATGAAAATAGCAGACTAATTATTTTATAAAGTGATAGATTTCCCCATCTGTACAGTTTTCAGTGGCACTAACACTTAATAAAATATACATGGGAAAACAGCAGTCCCCTAAAGATTCCTAGGCTGAAGTGTGTCTGTCTCTGATGGCAGAACCACAAAAACGAAGTGAAGTGTCTCACACTTTTACTATGACTACACTTTTACTATATCTATGTCCAGCATCAGCTCCAGCCACTTGAGACTATCGCTGAGTGGACAAGGTTGCCGTAGAAAGTGTGACAGCTGGACCTGTCTCACACCACAAGCCAAGAGCAGAGCACAAACTCATGCCATCAAGGCGGGATTGTGTAAGTGCTTTTGCACCATGAGCACAATCTGAGGATGATGCTCAGGCTGGGGTTATGTTTGTCTGGTTCAGGTTGGTTTGCATTGAGGAGGCAGGGAAGGGAGAGTCGCGCTGCTTTCCCCTTTCAACAATTATCCACCACTATTACTGCTGTGGTACATTCATATTCATGCTGGGTCCAAGTCCAGCCACCTCAAAATGCACAAGGGGATAATGGGAGCATAAGTGACTAATGAGGGCTGTAGGACAGTCTGGAAACTAAAACCAAAAATACTTTGGCAAGCACCAAAGGGGACAACAAGGCTCACATAAACACTGACACATGCACACGAGGGAAAGAACAGAATAGCCTTGGACTCTTCAGTACTGTCAGGTGAATTAATGTCTGTAGAAGTTGCTCAGGCTGTCATTAACATATACCTGATAAATATGGCAGTGGGATCTCAAGGTCTCCACTGTAATCCTGCCTTTTCCTTTTAATTCAAAGGAAAGTGTTGTACCTTAAAGCGATGCAGACATGCAACAATCATTTAGTTGTCCCCTGTTCCTGTCAGAGGGACATGAGCTGGTTGTGAATCATTCCCTCAAGAAATCTTGGTAATCTTGACTATTTTTGAATTTCTTAATATGTTTTGATTTAAAGCCTAAATTAGACTTAAGCCAGCAATAGTGTGTCTTGAACCACTTTTGAAAATAAATGAGATATGCTGATGCCGAAATGTTGGTAAAAGGGGATTAAGAAGACTAGGCTGCTTTCCACCCCAGTGGCTTTGCGTTACTATTAAGAGGGATGGATTAATATCAGATTTCTGGTATCTGGTTCCTCAGTGATACTGCTTAATTATCCAGATAAGTGATCAGAGTCAAAGCATGAGTGACAGCATAAATATAAAGAATATCATCTTGTAATTTTTTCCCTTAAAAAACATGTATATTAGTTTCAGTATCATAAAGATACATTTTTAAAGTGCTCATTAAAGTTAAAAATTTAAGTAGTTTTTAGATACTCAGTTTTGGTTAGTCATCCTTTAAAAAGATGCAGTTTATTTATTCATTGACAGGCACAGAGAAGTGGCTCACACTGAAAGAATTCCAAAAACACTGGACTTCTTGTCCCTGCAATAAGCAGCTTCTCCCATCCATTTCCCCAGAACCCCACAACAATTATTCCATTTTCTTTCTTTTCACTCTCACTGCCCTGTTGCAGAGACCTCACCCTTGCTGAAGGGGGTGGGCCCCTGAGCTTTTCCCTGGCTCACATCAGAGGCTGAAAACATCTGGTCTCCCTGCTCGACCTGTAGAGGGAAGGCCCATGAATTCCCAGGTTGTTTCTCAGCCCAGATCTTCTTTATAGCCCTGGTGTCTGTTGGCTGGTAATTTTAACCAGTAACACATTTGATACATGTAAGTGTGTGAATGCACTTGTGTACTTTCAATGTAGACAAGTACTTGGACTAAATAGGATCTTAGGATGGGAGAAAAAGCTTTGGCACCTATAATTGATTCTAATAGAATTGCTTTGGCTGTGGTATTTTGTCCCTTGCTAAGTCCTTTTTCAAGAATTTGAGATTGGTGTCAGACGTGACGCAATGAGTTAAAGATGATTTTAGCAAAAATTCCTACTGGAAATTTATATGTGACCTATGCCTGTCCTTCCTAACTTGCCAGCAGGTTAGGATTTCCAGACATCTTGAAACTGAAATGTGGAGTGGAAATTTCTGTGTTGGGGGAGAATTATTTCCTCAGTAATTCAGGGGCATGAGAGATAAAAGATTTTTGCTGGGGCAGTTCCTACATTCTGTAAGTAAGCAGGAAAGAGAACAAACTGTCCATATTCACTATGCTTTAAAAACCCTCACAAGAATTACAACTTAAATCAATAACTAGAGCACTGTTTGCTCCCCTGAATGTCCAAACTTCTTCAGACATATATATTTTAGACTTCATTAATTTCTAACAATATTTTCATGCCTGTCTTATGCACTGTAGCATACAACATCCAGACTACAACTAGATTTTGTAATACAGAGCAAAGTCTTTTCATCTTCTTTTCTTGGTTTTACTGCATTTCAGACATTCCAACTACTGCAACTTCTTTGAAGCCTTTTTCTCCAGTTTATATGGAGAAATCCAGATAAGGCTCCCATGAACATTTACATTCCACCATTGCAAGTGAATAGCAATGCAAATGGTGCTAACAGAAAGCAATGATACCGGAAACTGCATCTCTTTTTTTCTTCTTCCTACTCCAGGTAGCGTAGCGTGCTAAAAGTTGAGGTGGGTTGCAGATAAAAAAAGAGAACTGAAAGTTGTGGACTTGAAAAATCCATACATATTGATAGCAGCCTAAACTTCACTCATACAGTTCATTCTTGCACTTCATTCTGTAGGTGGAGAGACTATTTGACAATGACTCACAAACAGGGAAGAAAGATTCATCACCATACTGGTTCAAATCTGAGTCTGCAAGTGGGAGGAGGATTTTTGCTATGGGTCTAACATTTTCATTTCTACAACTGAGGTAAACTAGAGGCTTAAGCAATCATCCCTCAGGATTTGGGTTTTGGTTTTGCTTTTGGAGTGTTTGGGGGGGGGGGTTTTGCCCGTTTTTCTGGGGGTTTTTTGCATTTTTTCATGCTTTTGATGTTAACAGGAAAAAGACATTGTGAAATGATCCTTGTGTATTGGACAGGCCAGCATGTTGGTAAGTAAAAATAAGATGGAATGCAAAATAAAAATAGAATTTCTGATGATGTTCTACATGGGGTATTTTAAGGAAGAGGAATCTTAGGATTTCTTCTTTGTAACATTCTTTTCTCCAAGGTTCATCTTACCAAGGCTCAACTCTTGTCACAGGTTCCTTAATCAAATAGGTCTGGTCAGCTGTTGTAATACAGAGCCAAAGAGAAGCCCTCTAAACTGCTGTTATTCAATGACACTCATCTGAGTTAATAATACCATAGCATGGTGTTAAGACTCTTTAGGATGGAAGGTGACACCTTTTGAAGAAGATGTGATTAGTCTTCGGTCATCCTCTGCCATTTATCCCACTGTGTTCTCTGGAGTGGCTGTTCATATGTCATAGCTTAATTGCAGCTAACTGTTATTCTCAGTGCCTAACTATATGTGCTTTTCACCTTATATCAATCTACAGTGCATTTTTTCCCTGTGGATAAAGCAATATTATTATATCTCAAAATACGTGAATTTCAGTGTTAGGAAAATTGTATGGGATGTGAAAAAGTCTCTCTCCAATCCCTTCTATGGGTCAGCTATGTTCTCTTCCTGGAACTTATATGATTTACAGAAAATACAGAAACTTTCCTAGATTTTCACATATGCTGCAAGGGCTGATGTAGCTGACCAGGACACTTAAGTGCTCACAGTGCACATTCCTCATTCTCAGCAGTAGAAGAGCATGGGATCCCTTGAGTACCTGTTCTCAAACACAAGACCATATGGCTTTACCACACTCCTGTGTCATCTGCTAATGCCACCCCTGAAAAAAAATGCAATAATAAATAATCAGAAAATTAAAGCAGCAAAGCGTTGTCTACAGTAAGATTTCACGTACTTTCCTGGAAATCAACTGGTACTGCCTATCATACAAGAGAGATGGTGACCTTGGTAAATCTTCCCAACTGCAAAAAAATCTGCTCGCGTAGCTTACCTTGAAAATAGTGTCCTATGGACTGCTGGTGATCTCCCATTGGACCATCCAACCTTTCTCAGACTATTTTAAACTGAGTTGTCTGAAAATGTCAGACTCTGCAATCATCACTGTCTGTCCTTATTTCTAAGTTCTTAGAAGCGCTTAGGCTGACCAGAAGGAGACATCAAGCCCTCTAGTGTGTGTCCAGTGGGGAGCTCCCATGACACCTCCCAGCTGCACTATAATCAATCTCTGGAAACAACTGGGGTCCACTTCTGTTCTCATCATGTCAGTGTCCAGGCAAGAGCAGTAGAGGACAATAGCTGAGCTAGCTGTTATTCTCTGCCTTCCTTTCCTCTCAACAGCTGTATTGCAGTTTATTTCCAAGTAAAAAGTTTTGGGCTTAAGTTGGGTTTTTCTGTTTGTGAGGAGGTGTGGTTTTTGTTTTGTTTTTGGGTGTGGGGTGGGTTTGCTTTTTTTTTTTTTTTGTTTGGGTTTTTTTTAAATTTATTTGGTGAGTGGTTTTGTTTTTGTTTGGAAAGTTTGTAAATGCTCTTAATTAGAGCTATCCTTCATATTTTCCATTATCTCCATGTGAGACCTTTCCATTTGGGCCACTAATGCAAGCTTGAGTGGAAGTCAATTCAGGCATGGTGACAAGAATCCAGACCCCACCAGGAAATCAAGCATAGGAAGGAATCAAAAGTGAAAAGAGATCTGAGTGTCCTTAGTCACCTGTAGGTTCTCCACTAGGCTAAATAGGACCTTTCTGTTGTGCGTGCCTTGAAATTTAGCCTTCATCTGAAAGCTCTCACCTTTATTTAATCCCCCTGGACCCATAAGAAAGTGTAGTCTATCTAGTCTTTCTGAAACTACCGCACCTGTAAAGGGAAAAGAGCCCAGCTTACAATGCTTGCATCTCTCTACATAAACTAAATAGTGCTGAAACAGAGATTGGAATAATGGCCTGTTAGCATGACCCTTGGAAAAGGACCTCTAAAATGCCTATGCATGGGAATATTATATAGTACAGCATACAGAAGGGATATCAAGGCATCATGGTTACCAGAAATAGTCTGTATTTCTGTGTCACCCAATTATTCTGTTTTACATCTAATTTACTATACCACCATAGCAAGACAGGTTCTAGACTTGATCAAGTTTGGATGCACCCAGAATCAGAAAAGAACCTTTCCTGTCTGAAGGATAAGTTAAGTAATTCTTAGACCCCACTTCACATAAATAAGAACAAGCAGAAAATGCATAAAATTATGAGCTGCAGTACTTTTAAACAACTAGGGTGAGTAGATGTAAAGAACAAACAAATTTTTTGTCAAGTTTATTGCCTTGGCCACTACTTGGAAATGCAAGTGTTGAAATGTTACCCAGTGAGTATATTACATATGCAAGCACCTTGTGCCTGACTTTATTTACACCATGCATATTGACATTGCTGTGCACATGCTCTGACGTGTTCAATACGTGGATGCAAAAACTACACTAATAATATCACAAGTAAAACATACAAACTGGGAGACACACTATAAAAGGGAGTCTCATCACAGAAATATTCTCCCAGTATTAGCCACCTGTGAAGCAAAAGATTAAATACATTACTTCTTCCTGAGCACACTAGCTACAAAAGAAGACAATTTCCCCCATAATTTATACAGTTATTTGAGTCATTGATAATTTAACTAAAGCTAGGAAACAGAAGGACAGTTTTCACTAAGTATTACACAATACTTTTCTCAGTTTATTTTGAGTTGTGTCCAACTCATCACAATGCTATTTTTGAATTGTTTTAAGGGTTGTTAAAGTTTCAGCTAAGTAAAAGATTTACTTCTCCAGTCCAAAGCCTGTTTGTATGTTGTTTTCATTGGTTTTCTTGGAATATTTCTTTATTCTTTTATTTTCCATTCAACACCAAAATACCATGGCAGAAATTTTAAGCAGCCACAGCTTCTAGAGAAAAAACGTTGTAAGAAGAATCAACCTATTGCAATGCCTATGTCTGTGGTGTATCACTATAAAGAAAGAAAGAAATACAAGGTCAGCTGCTCAGTGTGAGTGTCTGATTTTAGTGGAGGTGTGCCAAACTATATCACCTCAAAACCTAGACTGTCCACAAAGTCTTTTTCATCAGAAGTAGCAACACAATTTGTGGTAAAGCCCATGCTACTACAATAATCCAAAGATTTGACAAGGGCTCAATGCTGAAGCAAGGCATTGAAGCGTCTAGCAGAAAAAAAAATGAAGAATCAATCTCTATTTCCTTTACAATAGATCACAGCCCATATTTTATTCTATGTTCATCCCTTATTTTTGGCTGTTGTTTTCAGAAATGTCAGTTTAGAAGAGGAAGCTCACACCATGGGTAGTTATTATTCTCTGGTACATCAAAACAACATTTTGGTCTCAAGGACTATTTGCCTAGAAACTTTCACAGGCCCTAAAAAAACTTTAAACTCAAATGAGGACAGATTCATGGAAGTCTGATAAGAAAGGTGAAGAGTACTTTTTGTTTTTTCCCGAAGAATTTAAGATGTCAGGAAGTGTCAGAAATATTTCAGAAAAGGCAAAATTCCTTCCTACAGCAGTATTCAGCCTCTGCAAAATAGGCATTAAAAATGTTACAAATTTTGATTTCTCAATAAATGTTTCCTTCTTTTTGTAGCAGATTCACACATTAAAGTTAGATCTAGAGCTGATGTAAAATCCATTTAGCTTCATTGAGGTTAATGAACCGAAGATGATATACACCCATTGAGAATCTGCCTTTGTGTGTGACCAGTTACAATGCTATTTGTTTTTATTGGCTTATCCATTGATATGTTACTACGTGGATCTGAGTTTTTTTAATCAATAAGAGTTAGCATACTTGAAAACTATGTTTCTATGAAACTAATGCCTGAAAAGTCGCTCTGGAAAGCAGATTTCCTTTGAGATGGAGGCATGGTTATATACTGCAGAAATCAGAAGATTTTAAACTGAATTTTCTGCTAAATAAGTGAGTCAGTGCACATTTATCCTCCATGAGAAACAGTAGAAAATTTGAAAAATGAGTGCATCTTTCACCCCTCATAAGGAGTTATCTTGGAGTAGGGGAATATTAAGAGGAAAGAAATATTTCATGCACACAAGATTAAAAAAATCATAAATTCCACTTTATAAATAAATGCAAAACAGTATAAAAAAAGCAACACATTATGAATAGACACCTTTGGAAATAAATTTCAGAAGCCTCCAGAGAGCTTGAGAAAATAACTAGCTTGCACAGCATTAAGTGGAAGGAGTTCCCCTAAGGGAATCAAGGGATCAGAGATATCCTGTTTTGGTTAGTCTTTGATAAGTTTGCATCTGTGTCTTTTTTCACACTGCTGGTAAGAAGGTGAGAGATGCAGTATTACATGGAGGCAAATAGCAAAATTGTTTCTTAGGTTGAGAATAATAAAAATGACTGATTTTATTGGAATTATATTAGCACAATTTCACACCCTATTCAAAATGCACGAGGGGAAATAGATGCAAGGTTTGCTTTTTCCCCTTCTCATGACCTCTTTGTGTAGTGCTGAACAGAAGTGCTCAAACTGCTTCAAGCACAAAATGAATCTGTGCTGAAGAAACTAAACATAAACCACCCCTCTCTGTTGATGTTTATTAATAGTTTTTGACAGACCTAGAGAAACATCACTCAGTTTCTTAAATATGCTTAAAATAGAGCAGGATATGTCAGCACATTTTTGTAAGTTGTAAAGTTCGCAATTCTTGTGGGGAGATGAAGAGCACAGGATTCATCTCATCCAACATCAGGCATGAACAGAACAGCTATTTATCTCTAAATTAGTCAGTCTAGAGTCCATTTACAGTCAGTAGAGATTTATAAGAACTTTTAAGACATGAGTCATTAGACTTTTTTCAGACGTCTACTTTATAATGCAATGCACTGCTCAGAAAGATACCTGTTTCATTCTTTTGACTGTAAACAAAGTTTATACTGATTAACACAGAAACACGTTTTAGACATCAGTGTATAGTTAGATGAATGTCACTTGAAAAGACTGAAAAATAAAGCTCCCCTCTGCAAGTGACCAAAGTTTCTGACAGATTTATAGCTGTCAAAGTGATCATCCTTTCTCCTGGATTCTCACAGAGATTTTTGATTTTTTTTTTTTTTTAAGAGGAGTGCCATTTGATCAAATCTCCTTCTGGCTTCCTTTCATACTAGAAATTAGTGACAGAGGTCCCTTTTAAGAAGCAATTCAGATCCAATACTCTGCCTGCAGCTGCAGAAAGCCCAAGACTGAAGTAAGTTTTAAATCTAACCATGCAAATCTATGTAACTACAACCTGTGATTCTGAGGAACTGGAATACATGAAGTCACAAATTTAAGACACTTGGTACACTAATAAATACAAAACGCATAACATTTATATCAACTAACATATCACTAAAATTTGCCCTTCTGAAAACTGAGCTGCAAAAGTCTAAAGTGAAACAAAATTCACTGAAAACTCAGAGAGAGGGGAAAAAATGTTGAAAATATAATTTTTGCACTGCTAGACTTTTCTTTAGAATATTTCCACATTCTGCTTCATATAAGCAATTAGTATTGAATTTTCTCTCTTTTTCATTTGTATAAATCAATAGTGACACAATACTTTGAGGAAAGATAAACCATTGTTGGAGCTCTTGTAAATTACTCGATATTACATATTTCTTGTAGCAAATGTGAATTCATAGAAGACAAATTCTTGGGAATGTCTAATGTGAGGAAGTGTCACCTAAAAAAATGTAATGATACATTACACTACCATTGGAAAAATCCATTTTGACTTCTGCTGTACAGAATATTTAGGTATCATCTAGAATTCCTATTCCTTTGTGATTAAAAGTAAGTTAAAATAAGTAAACAAGCACTTAAATTTAGATTAAAATTTAAGAATTAAACAAGAGGATTTTGTGAGCTTTGTACTGCAAAAAATTTGAAAACATTGATTTTATTTTGTATGAGACAAAAAGCCACAATTCTTACTCTTTAAACTAAAATAACAGTTTCCCTTCTACCTTGTTAACAACATGAACCTGAATGAGAGAAAAATGACACACCTAGGAAACCAGGAAGCCATTTAAACCCATACCCCCAAAGACCTAATTTTTATGGCTCTAATTCCCACAAAACATTTCAATGTGACACAATTTATTTAGATGCTAGAAACTTCATAAGGACAGAGAAACGAGAAGTATGTAGAAAAGACATGAAAAATGAAACCTCCACAGAAGCCTGCCCATGTTAATAACATATTCATGTAATAACTGGAGAAAAACACAATATGCACAGTATGTTTTGTATGAATTATTTATTTTACCTTTATACATATAGTAGTGCACAAAAATTTCTTCTCAAATAATTGTGTGTTGTTAATGGAGAAATAATACAGCACATATTTTGCAACACCTTTCATAGTCATAGAGGCATCTTTATTCACCTGAAGAATTCAAAATAACTGAAAATGGCAGTACACTTAAGAATGGAAATATTTACATGTGGCAAGCTTTACATGTGACCCAGAACTGTATAAATGATTTTAACAATTACCACACACACAGTGAACACAAAAGCACAGGAATCTGCCTCACACTTCCCTCCCTGTGACTGTTATCAGAGGAAGATCTTAGCGACACAGACACCGTTTTGTCATTGACTTATAAGGGACTGAATTTCTGTCCTGAAATTTCAAAGAAATCCAAGACAAGTGTTAATAATATATCAGAATATAAATAGACTAAACAGACAGGACCTTCACCTTCTTGCTTTCCATTACCTACCACCATATTTTGCTGTAATTCAAATACTTGCCATATGTAAAGAGGCATCATTCTCCTGGGCTTAGGGTAGGAGCTAGAGGGGTACTGACAAGAGCCTTTCTAACTTTCACAGTAGCCCGATTATGCTTAATTAGCCTTGGAGGCATTCCCCTCTGATTTTGCCTTTTATTAGCTTCCTTAAAACTTATCAGTAACATCAAACTTACAGAAGCTGTTCATCAGCTGGAGCTGCAAGTTCTGCACATGTATCTCATATTCTTCTTGCACTTTTCTCTACTGTAAGAAAATAATTATGATGATGAAGAAGGAAGATAAACTTGTTATAAACTGACTGCAGACAGCTTTATTTCCTATTTCAAATGTGAATAGTATGTCTAAGATATATTGTCCTACTTTCAGCTACATTGTGTTATTGCAACATGGCAAACAATTTTAAAATATTATTTGCATATACAAAGAGAAATGCAATAATGCACATGCATCTTATGCAGTCTATAATTATTATTCCATTTTATAATAACAATAAATGTAATTTGTAAGTCTTAATACTGAAGAATGTTTCTGTGTTTTTTATGACAATTTTTAAAAGTTTAAGCCATTTCTATTTACAAAAGTATTTAAATAACCCTAGTAAATGTAGTCAATGATAATAAAATAACAATTATGGAGGAAAGCCTTTCCTAATGTTTTATCTCATAGGCCATTCTTGCCAAACAAAAGAATCTGAAATGACCTAGTTATGTGAGTCCTTTCCTTTCTGCATCCTGACAAGGATCTACAGGCCCTAAAGGAACCTGGATCGAGCATTTTCTTCCCTGGAGAAAATTTATTAACACTAATCCTTGTCTTTGAACACAGCAATCTTTTGATTGGTGTAATTGAGCTACATTACCTCACTTTTCTACTTCTGTCACAGCATCCTATAGATGTAGCACAACTGAATTCATGAGCCTCATACAGAAAGGGTCAGAATATTAATATGTTAATAGTGTGCTGGCTTGCAAATTATGATTTTTTTATAAAGTCTCAGTTAATTACATTGCAAGGGTTTGAAGCCAGACTGAATTTTACTCCTGTAAATTTGCAATGCTAAGTGTTCTTAAGTAGACAAACTGAGAGAATTCCATAAGAATTTGTATGAAATACTTGAACCTGATTTTTACAAGACACATCTGGTTTTAGAGATGCCAAGTCTCATATGCATGCTTAGCTGTTGCATGCCTGAACATGTAAAATGAAACATGCTTGCTTGTAGGCCATATCATGTGTTTAAAAGAAAAGACAAGCAGAGTGCAGACAGGAAGAACTTAAACCCTCTGTCACTTTCCAGCCTGCACTGGTGTGCTATAAGCCAGTCCACCCAAAACCACTCATCAGCTCTTTTAGGTCATTTTATACTGTGATAAAAAATAGGAAAAAATATTGTGATGCATGTCTGCTGCACTGATGGACTATGGCAAAAAGTTAGTACAGCAGTTTCTAGATAGCTCACTAAAACTGAAAAAAAAAAATAATTACACACCATTTAAACTCCCCTTAATCTAATAACATCCCACAGGCAACTGAGGGCTTTTCAATTCCCATTTATCTGGAGTTTCCTGATTGCCATGTTAGCCAGCTTTGGGGAGAATTTTTTGCCATGGAAATTATAAAAGCATCTTAGTGGAAAATAGGGAACAAATTCAAGCTGGACAGGGTTTTGAGCAATCTGATCCTAGTGCAAGGTATCCTTGCCCACAGCTGGAGTGTTGGAACTGGATGATCTTTAAAGGTCCTTTCCAACCCAAACCATTCTGTGACCCTATAAAACAAATGTTCTTGAGGGAAATGACCTATGCCAAGAACTCAGAAAAAAAAATAGTGTAGTAAACCTGGAGCAGGGAGTTTCCCACCAATCTATTCTGAAAGTGACAAAAACACTTACATGAGGTGGCTTTACTCTGAGTCATATGCTTTAGGAATGTGAAACTCCTCTGCTCAGAATCTTATCTCCATGCACTCTTGATATAGCAAATCTCATTGTAATTGTGGTGTCAAAAGCACTTTTAAAAGCATTTACCTTTCTCCAGGTCAATCTCCTTTCATTACTATCTTTCAACTTAGCACTAAAGGCAACATCCAGGAAAGGGGAAAAAGAGGAAGTTGGAGATGCTTCTGGGCTTGTCTTTTCCCTGTGTTTAAAGATAAGCAAATATGTGCTTAGTTTATCCTTTTTCCAGGTGATGCAGATATTATAAAATTATGTTCCTAAAAGCCAGGACGGACAGTCTCATGGTTCCTGGTGAGCAGCTGAACTACAGATCTATTTCTGTCCTAAACCTACCAGAGAGCTTTGCTGTGACCTGAGACAGGCCAGGTCTCAAGGGATTGTTCTCATCTAACTTTAAAGATCTGAATGCAGGCACCTGAGCCAGTTACCCGTGTACCTTTTAGTGTCAATTGAGAGAAATAGCATCTTTAGGGAATTTTTTTTGGTCTGAGTTCCTTCTTTAGAAGGACCTATGTTGTGTGCATATTACAGGTGTATGCACTTTATGAGACTGCTTCCACTCCTGGATTTTCCTTGTATTTAGACCTTTTCCTATGATTTTACCTGACTTTGCTATTTGGATTCTCTTCACAACAGATGAATGCTACCAAGATGCAGCTGGTTTGCACATCAGGTTAGCTGTTTTCTCTATTCAACTGGAGAGGAGGTGACACACATACTACCTGAAAATCAACAAAGATTTTAATTTGCATTCAATTTCAAATATATTTCAAATAGATTCAAATAGATTTCAAATAGATTGGTAGAATGGAAAAGAAATATTTTCTGATTTTGGCTTGTGTAGGAGTAAGAATATGTTTATATCCAGTATATACCACTGCAGGGACTCAACTGTAGTTCAGTTCCTTAGGTTATGGAATAAAAATATTATTATTGTAAGCCTTGTAGGTCTGCTGCCACTACTATCTGCTTCTGTATTGATGCAGTGTTAAACACTAAATCAGTCGTTCCATTCAGTCTCTAAAATAGTGAAAGCCTTACTTTTACTATATGCTCTGGTTCTGGAGTATCTTCATAATAACAGTGTTCTAGCTATTCTAAAGAGTTTAGAAAAGGCATTTGTAACCTACAGGGTTATATCTTGGGGTTAGTTATTAGCTGATCCTCAGAGATGCCTTTGAGCTACTAGTTCTGAGACTCAAAAGAGTTCACATCCCCTCTATGTATGAGTCTGAAAAGAAACTTAGTCTCCTTTTGTCTTTGTTTCCTGCCCCAATATTCACCTAGGTAACATACAAAAACCGGAATTCAACATTTGCCTATGACTAAATGTTTATATACTGCCTGGCACAAGGAGTCTTGAGCCCTCATCTGTGGCCTCTACTGCAGCGGTAACTGTTTCTGAAGATCTATCAAAGGACCTGCCACTGAACAAAGATGAAGTTCCACTGAATATTGAATCATGATGTATAGTCTTACAAGTCCTACAACTATTAGAATTAAATTGTTGGAATATAAAATACAGTTCTATCAGACATGAACTGCAAAGGTCTCCTCTTACCGCTGTGATATTTGAGCAATAATGGGAGGTGGTTGAAGCGTTTTTTGCTCATACCTGGGCACCTTAACCTTCTCAGAGGATCCTGCCACCACAGCAGTGATATGCCAGCTGTTCTCATAGCAGCCACTACTTTCATGCAGTGGAGCCCAGGACAAGGATACATCTTAAAAAAAAAAAAACATCTGTGAGGATTCTTTCATTGATGACTACCTCTGCAAGGAAGAGAAGGTAGATAAAAGTAGAAACATCTGCAGCCATCCCAGGCAAAGCTATTCCTCCTTATGAGTTCTTGGTGTCAGAAAAGACTTTCCTCACTGATAGCATATATTTCAATAAATGATTGCCTGCTCTGCACAGCCTTTAAAAAGCATATCAAAACCAATAGCCAATGACTTTTTATCAGGTGCTGATCTAGGCTGGTGGTTTTAGTGGTCTTACTGATTTGCAGTGTCAGCTAGCTGCTAAGCAAAAGCTGTACCTGGTAAGCAGGCTGCTTTCACTCCACAGCTAGTCTGCTGGAATACATGCTGAAACTTTATTAAGAGTCAATAGGTGGAGGAATATCACAGTGCCCTCCCTCTTCCAACCTCACTGTGGCTGTGCCAGGTTTTGGTGCACCTTATTTGTCCATGTAATGATCACACTCTACCACCACAACCACCTGGCTGGTAGTGCACTAGTGAACAGTGGATTACCAGTCATTTTAGAACAGACATAAAAACCTAAACTATGCTATCTGCTATGATAAAACTCCTGAAAGAAGCAGAGATTTATGTGTTTTACAAAGAAAAGAAGTTCTACATTTGACTGCACAGGCAGATTAAGACACAGATCTACAGTGGAGAGTTCAGATATGGAGTTAGATATAAAGATATTACCAGGTTTTCAGTGATGCAGTGAGCCAGGGTGCTCTCTGGTGTATAGTGTGTTCTGTTTCCATCCTCACAAAGCAATCAAAAGACCTAACATAATGTAGGGGTGCAGAATTAAGTACAATGGACTCTAAATGGATTTCAAGTCTCAAATAAGCTAGTATGTTTCATGTGAACCATTAATTTTGTCAATATATATGAGTCCCATTCTGCACACTTGGAGTCAGCAGTTCTTATGTACCGGAATAGCTATAATGCCACCAGGTCTGCTTCTGCAGATAGCTGTTATATGGGCAAAGGCTTAACAAAGACATTTATCTGCGAATATTTTGATAGCAATTACCCCATAGTGTGGGGCCTGAACATCTACAATTTCAAACTACCATTTAGTTTCAATATATCACATGCCAACACTTGTTTGTCTAAACACACCATTCAAGAAAACATATTAGTTTAGTTTTAGTCAATTATCTATTCCATTTTTTTTCTTAGCTGCATGTGCTTTTGAATGGTTATCTTAGCTTGCTACTGTGGTTCTGTGAGGTGTGTCCAACAGTCAGAACAGTATTTCTCACGCTTACTGAAGCAGACAAAAAAAAAAAGTTGAGATCAGCAGCAATGAATTCACGTAGTTCTGCTGCTTTCAGCATATGTTTGGATCTGAGTGTTCTATCTTTTCATAATAAAAATTCCCAAGAAGTTAAGACAGACTTTACTGAATCTAAAAGCACTGTAAGATCAGGGATCATTAAGGATCAGGCCCATAATAATACTTTAAGCACTGTGTAGGTGTACTGAAAATAGCTAGGTGGTGCTTAGGGATTTCCAGCTAGTACTGGTATGATGATGATTTGTATGTAATTTTGTGAAAAAAACAGAGCTTTGTCTGGGACTAGAACTTCTTCAGTCTTGAACTCAACAACAGATTTTCCCAAGTCTACAGAAAAAAGCGGTGAAAGGACTGCTTCTGCTATCCAGTCTATCAGCTTGCAATACTGCTGAATTATTTCTCCTCAGTGTTAGCAAGAGTAGAACTACAGAGGTCAGCCCTAAGATTTAAGTTTCCATGGGACTCTCTTATCATTCTTGCAGAAATTGGCTCTGAAGTGTCACAAAAACACAGGAGTTCCTGTTCTTTCCACTGTTCAACAGGCTCCAAGGCGTGAAGAACTCATCCTCTTCATTCAAGATCTCAGGATGGATTTGAACTGAAGTTTCCGAGGTGAAAGAGCTTGACAAGGCACACGGCTGCCTTTCTCTAAACAGCTGGAATAGAATCAAAATCTTTTATTCTATGCATCACTCCCACACTTCATTCTGAAGGAAAACAATGCACTGTCTAGTGAGCTGTATTTTTTTTTAAAGATAATAGCAAAGTATGTCTAACTCAAACCAACTGAGCTAATTGGACAAAAAAGGATGCAAACAGCCTAGCCTACCAGACTCTATTTAAAACAATTGTTAGCAATCAATAAATCCTGCTGGATTGCTTGATTTCATTAAAGATGTATTTGTTACCAAGCAGCTGGCACCCAAACAGCTGTTTTAAATAGAGAGATATTTTTCCTGCTCTATTTTATCATGGTCTTCATTATTTTATTTGCACATTTTCTGAGACAATGACTACTGAACAGAATCAAAATGCAGATAAGCCTATCACATCCTTGTCTGAGCATGTGGTGGGTCAGGGGAGTGCACAGGAGAAATGACAGCCTGCTTCCCTTTCTACTATCCCTGAATATTATCTTTCAGACTCTCAACAGTCAGTCATGAGCATAAAACCAAGCCTGAGACTGGTCCACTGATTAAATAATAAACTAAAGATATCACAGCTTCTTTTCAAAGCCCTGAATTTGGCTTTCTGTGAATACTGACCTGAACATTCACATCCATCGAGCAGAGTGGTCACAAAATGAAGGCTCCCTGGTGTTATAATAGTGCTGCATAGTGGAGTTAGTTCCTTTTAAAGACCACTTTAAAGTATATTTAAACTAAACCCTACACAGAGGAAACCTCTACCCCATTATATAACACATATAATGAAGGTAACAGTTTTTGTGTTACATTTTGATAGCAAACCAGGTAGCTTTCCCTTGTGACTATGTTGTCACCAAGAAAGAGCATTGGCAGCTGAAGCATGGACAGCTTCTAGAAGGGAAAGCAAACTCAGATAATAAAACAGCTGCAAATTTGAAATCAGTCCCAGGATTGCTTAGGTGCATTCAGCTTAGCCAAATTCCCAGGGAGTAATGTGGAAGCAAGATAAACTTAGATTCTCTTGATTTGCAGCCAGATCTAGTCTCACTGTGGCCATTGTGATGCTCTCAGTTCTGCACTCACATGCTCAAGTAGGAGGACAGTCAGCAGAAAGACCAAGGTGGCATTCCCTGACAGTTCTGAATCCTGACAGCATTCTTTGGGCATAGAAAGGTATGTCTTTACCTCTTCCTCTCATCTTCCAGTAGAGCTGGGTTTTGGGGCTACAGGTATGTTTGCAGCATTGTTGGCATGACAACAGAGAAAGGGGTCCTTTGCTGTCATTACTCTTAATGGTCTGTAAAAACAGTCACAATGAACCTCTGCACAGTCACATGATATGGATAAATCCATGATGGCCAATGGCCAGTGTGGCTCAGGTGATATATGCTAATATATATTAGCACTTTGCTGAAGTTGTGAGGTATTTGGATTGAGGGATTTCATTTCATACTTGTTCTATATTTGGACCAAGCAGCTGAAATCTCAAACTAAACCCAATTAGAGTGATCACTCCTTGAAGACAAAATACTGAACTACATTGATGCTGACTTACTTTAACTTCCCTTTGAATTTTATGAGGCAGATCCTGAGCTGACGTCATTAGAGCTATGCTGATGTGCATGACCCCAATCCAAACAAAAATCAAAAGCTTAAATACAGAAACATCGCACAACAGTTTATTCTTGCAACATTTCAGACTCTTTGACAACCAGGTGATGGCAAGAACCTCCTAAGAAGAAAGCTTGTCTGTCAGCTCTGTTTCTAGACCAGAGAAGTTTGGGTAAACACAAACTTTTTCTACTCACATTGCAAACGTTTTGAAGTCTGCCCAATACTAATTGTCAGTCACATCTCAGCCTAGGGCCATGCAGGTTCTTTGCAGATAGACAGAAGAAAAAGGAATCAGTAGGTATTTTTTAAATATCTATCTATTCCTCTGTAGTTTGAAAAAATAAAGTCCTATTTTAGACAGGCAAAATATTTCAATGGAACTTTAGATTCATCCTAACATCTTAGGCCCTGCTGTGTTGACCCTCCCCTCTCCCTCTGCTCTCTGCAGAATTTGTATGCAAAACCTACAAAAAGATTTTGGAACAGGCCATATATCCAAAAGCTTTTGACAAGGAACAGGGACTACTTGAAAGAAAGGTCTTCTGAAGCAGCTTTTCTTTTCTTCTCTCCCCTTTTTCCCCCTGAATTCATGCACCCCTTAACAACTTCACTGGTACTTTAGCCTGTGTGGGCTTCGTCCAGCACAATAAATGAAAGATGGCAAACTCTCTGTGTTGAAGACACTGATGGAAGGGAGAGCCTGTGTATGGTGAAAAAGAACCTGTCTTGCTTAGGAAGCATGTGCTGTATCCCATGGTTATTAGTTCCTGTTATAAACCAGAGGACAACATATTTTCATAATAAAACACATACACTACATAACAATTTTAGCCAGATGTTTGCAAGCAAAGTTGTCAATAATAATTTCTCTCAGTGAAACCTGAGCAAGAGTGACTTTTAGCAAGAACTGGAAGAATTCATATATCCACACAGATTAAGTAGGGCATGTAGAATTAAGACAGGACATCTGCCCACATCAGTTTCAGGCAGCTGAATGTTACATCTGAAGTTTAATCCTTCAATATCCTACCCACTACTTGCAATGTACATCAAAAAGGCTAGTAGATGTGTCTGAAGGGATCAGAATACATACATATATATGTTATGTCCATTGCCCGAGCTCAGTAAATCAGCAGATGATGATGTCAAAACAGAAGGAACTTTCATGTATTATGTTTTATTCCTGGCTGGCTTGGAGAAGGGCTGAGCCTTTTCTACAACCTACTAAACCTTCTGTGTTTTACCTGCTCCATAACATACCCAAAATAAAATAAATTAGCTAAAATAAATGATACTCCAGGAGTCTGGTCCAACACAAAGCAGCAAGGAGCAACACAAGGCAACAAGGTGCTCAAACAAACGTAAAAATAATGTTAAGTAATTTTTGTACATACATCATGGGCCAAATTTGACTACAGGTTACTCTTTGAACTATATGATCTTTTGTAAGAATTCAAGAGCTGGTTGACAAGCTCTCAAACTTGTTCAAAACTGAAAATCTGAAATTCTCATTGATATGATCTACTACATTGCTCTCTAGTAAACCCTATTGGTACAATTTACCTGGCTTAAATATTGTATGTATCGACTCTCCATTACACAGAAGTACTTCTTTTGAAACCTCAGACATTTGCTTAAGCAATCAGATCTTAACATGTTAATGTGTATCAGCTCAGCTGAGCCATGTACATGCTGTTGACTTTTGAATATGGTATAGACTTAGACACTACTACATCTTGCATGAATATCTCATCCACTTGCATTTAGTGTGGTCTAGCTGTGTCCTAGTGTACTTATGGCAACTCAGTTTAGGCAGTAATTTATTACATAATAGAAATATGTTAGAGTCCAAGTCCCAACTTAAATGGTGTTACTTTAATGGATTGCATTCAGTCAGTGAAAGACTCCTTTCAGTTTAAAGGTCACTTTTGTCAATTTAGATTAGTTAAATTAAGAATTAAGCTCTGTCAACAATAATCAGACTTCAATCAGGGGGAAGAGTGTCCATCCTGCTTTTGTTCTGATTCAGCTACATAATTTCCAACTTGGACTGTACTCGAGGAAGATGTCATCTTCTGATTAACATTACCCTGACTTGCTTTCCTCCCAGTCTGCCTTGCTGCAAGAGTCTGGCAGAGTCCTAGGCAAGGGTATGTGTCAGAGCAGTGCCAAAATAGTAGAGGAACTGGTGGATGTTACCCTCCCCCTGCGACAGAAGGGTCAGAATAACAAAATGTTTTATTGACCACAAATACATTTCAGCAACATGGTCCAGTTTAGAAAAAATGAACAGTCTTCTACCAGAATTACTTACATGAACACAGGTCTGTGTTACAGACCTGTTTTAGATTGCAACTAAGCATGTCTTTTAAATGAGACAAAAGGGGCAAAGTTTTGGTCACAGAGATGAATTTAACTGAGATAACAGAACAAAAATACAGGCTCAGTTTTCCTGTGCTGACAGCTGTGCAAAAGCTGTGCAGCTTTTTATCTATGTGGAAGAAAACAAAGGCTACAATACGTTTGGGCAGCTTAAAACTAGAACAGTGAGAGAGCACATCTGTCCAGAGTACCTTAGGACAGCATTTATTTCATTAAATGGTAAGAGCAAAAAGATGAAGTATTACCAATCTGTAGGAAAATATACAACTCACCTGTGTCCATCAGTCCAGCCAGAAATAAAACTGTATGAACACATATGAAAACATGCCTAGTTTTGAGCTCAGATCTTGATTCAAGGATGCTCATTACACACCTTTATATACCTCTGCTCTTTGGAGGTCAAAACAAATTCTCCATTAACAGAAAGCAGTTTTGTAAAGTTCTTATCTCCACCCCGACTAACTTACTCATACTTTTATCCACCTCCCAGACACTCAGATTTAAATAAAACTATAGTACTTCCTGCTCATGGTTCACAAAAGGCTCACTAGTCCTACAGAATTTAGCAGGCAAAGAGAAAACAATTAAGAGGCATCTTTAAAGGACTTTTTTCATTATACTTTGGGGAAATATTTTTTTTTCTAATTTCCTCGATGATATGTTGTATTGTGCTGTCACTCTGGGCTTTGTCAGTCACGTCTGCTAATGTAATACAGTATGACTGACACAACATGTGACATGTCACCATGAAGTGCATCACTTGGAAACTTTGGCAAACACATTGAAGAGAAAGGATTGCAGCAAAAAAAGGCTGACTATTTATTTTCTTTATTTCTTTCTCTCTCCTTTCTTTCTCACTTGGTTTCTTCTTTTTGCTTTTCTCTTTCTTTTTACAATAAATGCGGAAACATTTTAAAGATAAAGGCATAACTAGCAATAGCACATAGAATTATTCTCTGAGTGAAAGGACTTGTTAGCCCTTTATTAACCATGGCAGAAACTGTGACAGCAAATCAGCAGGCTAAGAAGTTAATTTCCACAACTGACCTGAAAAAAAAGACCTGTGCTTTTTAATCTGCCTTTAAGAGGTTTCAGTAAAATATTTTTAGTTTTCATAATAGGTAGTGAGTCTTCTATAAAAGCAAATTCTAGTCCTAGTGAAACTGTTAATACAGACATAGAGAGAACTTCACATTTTAATAATCTCATTCTGATGGCAGGGTGGAAGTGTAATAGCCAGAGAAGCACCCAAGTGTGAGACTGACATCAGCTTCTTAGGCTGATGGAAATCAGGACAGATTTCATTTGTTTCTTTGACAGTCCTGGAAATTCCCTGATTGTTGGAGCTGGTGGAGACTTTCCAGGAGCTTTCCATATTTCACTATCTGGATTGTAAACTATTGTAACACAAAACAATGTGCATTTGTAATAAAAAAATGTATAAATACCTCTGAAGACAGCAGGCAGGCAGATCCACATAATTTAATTAACTTGAAGAAGTTAACAAGCTTCTTTTTTTAATGCCTGGAAAAACTGGGTGTATTGTGTTTGAATGACAGTAGTGTCTCAGAACTACTCAGCATTACCCAAACAACCCCTCCTGGTCCATTATTGGCTAGTTTTGAGCTCAGATCTTGATTCAAGGATGCTCATTACACACCTTTATATACCTCTGCTCTTTGGAGGTCAAAATAAATTCCCCATTAACAGAAAGTACTACCCTGTACCCAACAGTAAGCACAAATAAGGACAAAACAAGTGCAATGTGTGCAGAAGGATCATGATGAATGCCTGAAAATTTGTTGTTTTTATTAAAATCATCATAAATTTTGTGTACTCTGTATGTGTTTAATCTTATATCTGGATATTTTTGCTTCCTTAACTTTGGATCTGGCCCTTTAAATTTCAATAAATACTTTGTGTATGTAAATCTGTATGCTATATATTTTTGTTGAAGGGACTTTAAACATAGCATTTTTCTTTCTTTCTTTTTTTCTATTTCTTTCTTTCTTTCTTCTTTTTGTTTCTCTTTTCTTCTTTTTGTCTCTTTCTTCTGCTTTCTTTTCCTCTTTTTTTTCTATCTTTATCAGACCATTCACCAAACCTCTATAATAAATATGTCTGTCAAGTGTTGGTGCACTGTTAACTCTGTAGTCCTAAAAAACATATTTCTTTAACAATGGTTTGTTGGTTTTTTTTGGTTTTTTGGTTTTTTTACTTTTTGTACTTATTTTAGTGTAATGTTAGCATTATTTCAGAGTCCAAACTCTAATGGTAAAATATTAAATTGTTATATTTTTTTTTTTTGTCTCTGATGCAAAACTTAGATGGTGATACCTCTACTGTAAAATATTTTTTTTTCCTGTAATTTGCCCTTCTTTTTATTTTTCTGCTTCACTTTAATCAGTGATCCTTCTGTGTGATGTGCTAATAAAAAAAAAAAAAAAAAAGAAAAAACGAAG
>VXBX01003191.1:179147-217147 GCA_013400415.1 Scytalopus superciliaris | reverse complement strand
AAAAAAAAAAAGAAAAAACGAAGTTGAAGGGTATTCTTTGTTAGTAACTGCAAAAATAAAAGACAACCTGAAGTTTAACTGACTTTGTCCATTACCATGTGAACCACATCTTGCAGGTTTGCATAACAAACTCTTCTCAAGAGGTTCGTGGGAAAGATATGAGGAGGGTTACATATAGTCTGGTAAAGGAAGGATATTCAGTGCTGCTGCTCTTACATACTTGTACTTTTATCACTTCCTATCATCTCACTGGTCGTTAACCTCAAAAGTAGGACAAACTGCTAGAAGCACCATTGCGAGGCACTTCTAGGGTATCACAAAATGGTTAGAACCAGAAACCAGTGTAGCAGTTAACATCTGTATTACCAGGCAGTGATACTTAGCAGTCATAAATTCCTTACTGTCCAGTGTGTTTTAACTTGTTTTCATGCAGAATAAGAGGGCCATGGTAAATGCCCAGCAGCATTTAGTCTCTTAATCTTCAGTTTACCAAGCAGCTATGTGTTGCTACTGTTAAGAGGCCTTCTGGGATTTGCATTAGCAGAAGCCCAGAGTGCTTGTAGCTTTTTCTAAATGCACTGGAGAGCATAAGTCACCCAACACCTGTGAAAATGGCACTGCCTTTTTTAGTGCTGCCTTGGAAGGCAATCAGTGAGAGAGAGGGCAGATATAATGAAGTAAAGAAAGGAGGAGTGTGGAAGGTCTGGTGTCAGTGGATTAAAAGAAAAAAAAAAAAAGAAAAGGAAAAAAAAAAAGGGAGGCAGATAATCGAGGGAATAGCATTTGGCCATTGCAGCTTTTCTCAGCCTGAGGGATGTAGACATCAAGGAGCAGTGATCCTGAGAGTACCACTGCACATCAAGGAGTTAGTGACCCACAGCACAGCTGGCCTGAGTGGGGCCAGGCACATGCTATGTGGTCCTCAGGCCTGACTGTTCTGCTCAAATCCTTGGGTGCAGGACAGGCTCAGCCAGAGCGCTGTGCCACAGGAACCTGTGGGTGGCTCCTCTGGGTAAAGGCCCCCTCACCACCTGCCTGGCCTTGTCTTTATCTAACAGTGCAGCAAGAATTTCTCATGAGAACATCCTTTCTCTTTGACTGTAGAAATGACAAATACAGCTGTTTCCTTCTAAGAAAACATCATAATAACTTGAAAGATGGAAAACAGAAACCCTGCAATCACAGAATCATAGAATGTTTTGGATTGGAAGGGACTTTAAATATCAACTAGTTCCAACCCCTCTGCTGTGGACAGGGACACCTTCCACTAGAGCAGGTTGTTCAGAGCTCCATCCAACCTGGCCTTAAACACTTCCAGGGATGGGTCATCCATAACTTCTCTGGATCTGCATGGCATGCTGAGCATGGAACAGAGTTCTGTTTACTCACACTGTTCAAGGCTCGCAGCATCTGCAGGGCTGTGTGATTATCTTTGCTACTCTCATCTTATAGTGATAAATCTAACAAATAGCATTTTAAATCATTGATCACAGAATCTGCATTTTTTTCTTTCATAACAGACCTGAATCTCCTGGTGCAGGACACAAAGAAGGATGCAGATATGCCTCAGGGGGCTGGGAACCAGCTAAAAGGGGCCAGTGTAAGTTCCTCATTCAGGCAATGAGGCAATGAGAATGGGGGAAGAGATTCTGAATACTCTCCAGTGAAGTAAAAAAATGAGTTCTATTCAAAATATGAGCCCTAAAAAATCCTCTCCTTCTTCTGAGAGGGAAGATATCAAAATCCGCCCCCATCCTTTCATGCAGTTCCAACCAAACAGCAGCTTCAGGTCCCCATCAGACACCTCATGGGGCTGTATAGGCTGTATGGGCCCTGGTGTCAGAGTCATATGATTCAAACTGTCAGAAAATGTACTGCTTTGGATTTGCCGTGAAACAACAACCGAGTTTCCTGTTTCTAATCTCACAAAGGGGAATAAAATCAGGGAGAAGGAAATCAGTGTTGCTTGTCTGCTATTTCAACACTCAGCTAACCACATGTGTATGAAAACAATTACCTTTAGATGAAAGAATGATGAGTGCATTAAGTGAACATAGATAGTAGAAGATGAGTCATAAAATATTCTATTGTCATTAATGCACACAGTGGTTAACTAGAGGAATAAAGAATTAAAAGGTTGGACCTCTCATTAATACTAATATAGTCTGCATGTTTCTATATTTTACTACTATCTGGTGTACCTGCATATATTTAATTTACCATGTGGGCTAAGTAGTGCCCACCGGAGCTAATGTTTTTGGCATAGTCATATATTCCTGAAAGATTATTTTGTGACTAATACTCTTCAATATTGTCCTTTGATAGGCAGTTAATTTATGTTTCAAGGAGACAAAAGCTAAAATCTGTGAAACTAACAGATTTTTCAGTTTCTTGGTTGTTACACAAAAATTCATCACAGCTCACATGTACAAGATATGTTGTTTTGAATCATCTTGAAATTTTCATTTTTCTGGATTCCTCTTGGTTTGCATAACAATATTTCTGGTTGAAGCAAAAGGTTTTTTCAGCCTGGAACAAAATGTTTTGGTTAAACTTGGTGCATTTTTAATTAAATAAAAAGAATTTAGAAAATGAAAGGCTAGCCTCATAATTAGATTTACATCCTAACCACAAGACCCAGAAGGGGCTATCCTTCTGCCAACAAGGACAGTTCTGAGGGGCTATTCTGTGGTGTGTGAAAGTTTCAGAACTTTATTTTCATGATTCAGGACAGGGCTTTAGGTTCTTGAGTGCTCTGGGTATTACTTCTGTCTAAGTAAAATATTCCTTAAGCCACCTTTGGAAGGGCATTTTCCATGCTTACAGATGCCTGTGTTACTTTTTTGTGTTCCTTACTTGTGAATTTTTGCAATTCAGGTGTGCCGTAAAAACAACAAATTAAAAAAAAAAATTATATATACTTTGCACAGTGAAGCAGAACCCAGTAACAGCTTACATTTGGGCAGGTACAATCCTAAATTTCGAGATGCTTTCCAGGACCTGGAAACAGCATGGTCATACTACCTTCAGGATGCATCTGAGCTACTCAGTTCTGCCTCTCGGGTGGGGTGGTGGGTTGTTGCCTCTGAAACTCTTCTGGTCCCATAATTTAGTCTCACATAGCTCTTGCGCTTCTGTACCATGCTGAGTTGGGGTTGATATACAGCAGGTAGGAAATGCAGTAGTTAAGTATTAGGCCTGTTCCCACTTTCTCCAGGCATGTGCACATGAACACATACGATCACCCTTCCCACTGCAATTAGGTCTGTCCCAGGTCATGTCTTCTGCTCCCTTGTGGAGTCAGCCTTAAAAACACTCAGATTCTGAAATACTTAAGAAAATTGCTTTCCATGTTTCTCATTCTTTAATCGTTTCTCTTTGTTACCCAATACAATAATGAAATCTATATTCAAACACGAGCTCCAGCTTAATATAGGAATAAACTTCTCTATGAGGACAGTCAGGCAGTTGAACCAGCTGCCTGGACAGGTTGCGTAGTTGCCATCCTTGGAGGTTTTCAAGATATAACAGGACAAAGTAGTGAACAACCTGGTCTCACAGATCACCCTGCTCTGAGCAGCAGGTTGAACTAGAGACTTCCTGAAGTCCATGACAGACTAGATTATCCTGTGGTCCCAGGGTCCTGTCCAGACATTTGGTTCCCTCTGCTGCACCAGCTTCATTGGAAACCCCTCAGCATTAATATGACTAGAAAAAGATGCATAAGATCAGGTCTTGCACCGCTGTAAAGTGGCAAACAGCACTGAAGAGGCAGCCCAAAGACTAAGACACTATGTCAAGCCTCAGAAAATTAAGGCATCATCTGAAAAAGGCTCTTATGTCTTCTTTGTCTGTCTGTTCCTCCTTTTTAGTCTTCATATTTCAACAGGGACATTCTTTAGAGAGCAACTGCCTCATGGCACTTAGAGTCTACAATAAAGCTAGGTTTCAATTTCACTTGGGACTTCCTGGCTTAGCTGTTAAGTAAATAATAACAATTCAAGGCTTTCAGTGGATCTGTGCCAGTTTGCACCCTCTTAAGGAATAGTGAAGGCCAGAAGGATCATGTACTCTCTTAATTATATAACCTGACCTCCAAATAAAAACTTCAGTCAGACCTTCAGGCAGTAAAAATAATTACTACAGGTTTGAGGCCCTGAAATAATATAGTCTTTATTGTTCCCAAATAAGTATTTACAAATTTAAATTCATTACCTTAAGATGTCTAAGCACAGGTTACAAAAGTCAATTCAAAATTAAATGTTAACAAATGACCTATCCACTAGACCTCAAATAGTTGGTATCTGAGAGTGTGTGTGTGGCTAGCCGTCACGAACGACGATGCTTTTTATGCCTGCGCGAATGGATTTATTACGTGGAGCTCAGCGTGCGCGGAACTGGCCCCACCCCCTTTAGCCCTGGGACACTCTAGCCTTGGCCGGGGCAAGCCCGGACGAAGTTGGCAGAGCGAGACCCGCAGGACTCGAACCGACGTCCTTCCGAGAAGGAGCACGGATCCAGGGGCGGCGGCTTTACCCACATGGCCACAGCCGCCGGCTGGTATCTGAGAGTACAGTCACATAAAATACATTGAGTTTTAACAAAGATAGGCATCTTTAAAAGCTGGCTAGTGAGTGGGAAGGACAGCATATTTCAAATATTTGTCTGAAAGAAACACAAGCAACTGCATGGACTATCCATCAGCATCCATGGGACAAAATGTTGCCCTCCATCAAAATTAAAGCCTTCCCATGCAAAGAAGAGTGATATGGGGCAAAGTGGGACGGCTATAGGAATGTGTACTACAGACTTCACATATGAAAAATGATACTGCCTGGCAGCCTGCCTCAGGAGAGAAGTATGGATCACACTGCAATGCTGCAGAAAGGTGAGGCTTGAAATTATGAAATAGGTTAGCTTATCACTCACCCTAGCAGACTGCAAATACTATAAAATCCTCTCTTGCTGTGGTTTGCAATAAGGTATAGTTCTATATTTGCTCGTTGTCAAAAGAGAAAAATTCTTCCTGCATATTTGCCCTTAGAAAGCAACTCAGCCATTAGACTCCATGCTCAGTAAGATCCTTTGTGGTTCAAACAATTTGCAGATCCTGCACACAAAATTTGTAAACTCTGTCCTGTCATTCCTTGCTCATATGAAAAGCCTATTCAGCCAGTGAGTTAGCTTCAAGGCATTCAAAATCAAAGACTTGTTATTGAAAGAGCTCACCCTTCTTAAAATCAGACCTTATAAATACGTGTGTCTGTCTTGCACATATGTATAGACAAGATGTGCATGCCCAAACCATGTCAGCATCTGTGTCATTTATGGGAAGGCACAGGACTTTCAGAAGCAAGCCGTCTGTCCTGGATTTGGGCTGTTTGGGTGTCAGTTTTATTTTGAGTCATGTCATATACCAGTTCAATTAAAATCTTGCATTCAGAAGCATTGTGTAAATTGATGATTCAAAGTTACTGACAAGTCATTAAAAATCTTGCCAGGTAGCTTTGTTGTCACTTATATCTTTCATTCAGCCCAAAATGCTTTCCAGTGAAGCTTTAAAATACCATACAGAAACTTTTTTATAGCACTTCTACCTGTTATTTCACTAGTTTAATTGCAGCAGTCTGAGATTTCATTGGCCATGGAAATCCTGAGTAAGGGCAGTGAGAGAGAGAGAGAGAGAGAGAGAGAAAGAGAGAGAGAGAGCTCTCTAAAAGAAAAAGTGGGGGAAGTGGAAAGCAAAATTAAAATTCATCCATGGAATTAGTCTCAATTTCAAAGTAATATTCATAGACCATTTAGAATGTCATCATGCTTCTTAAAAACTGTGATTGATGGCATCTGTTGGCAGGATAATGTAACATGAAAAAGAATATCGGACTGTATTAGATTACTTTTTCCATTCCTTTCCCCCCCTCCCTTTTCCATTCCTTTTTTTCCCCCCTTTTCCAAACTTGTGGGTGAATTCTAATGTGTATGGGAATCAGGAAACTGCCAGGGGCTAAGGGTACTGCAGTCAGGAACTGAAAAGGCATCTCTGAAGGTTCTGTCACCATATTCTCTTTTCTCCTTCACAGTCCCACACACACTGCTCCTCACTACCAGTCCACTTCATGGAAGAGGTTGGTTTTGCTGAGTGATGCCAACCCAAGTAGTTGTTTCATAATGTGATCAAGTGTGAACTAAAACTCATGAGGTGACTTACCTGGAGCAGTATTATTGAAGTTCATTCTAAGAGTTGTGGATAAAAAAATCCCAAATGTTTTATTTGTGAACATTTAAATAAACATTTTATTTCTGGCTACTGCAATCTATATTACATGATTAACAGACTTAAAGAGATTTAGGAGTATTTCTCATTTTTTAAGTGACCCTACCTTGCTACTCTATGGAGACAGGCAGTTACTAGGAGAAAAAAGGGACCTAGCAACATGTAGAAATGAAGGGCCTGCTGCCCACACTTCTCATGACTTTCCTTTATCTTTTCCCTTCTGATCTGTGCAATCCTATTTATTCCTTATTGGTGAGGTTTCTTCCCTTTACTGCCTTTCTTCTCAACCTGTTCCCCCTTTTCCCTAACTTCTCAAGACTTTGCTGAAAAGGATACCACATAACAAAGCTATTCTCAGCAACTGCTACAATCTCTCTCTTGCTTTGTGACCCCTGTATTTGATGCCATTGTTGGTCTGCAGGTCATGTGAGACAAAGGTCATGGGCATTTTTTAGTCACTAGGGGAGACCCAGACAGGACAGTCTTGGGACCCATAGACTCACTGTGGAGGCATGTTGGGACTTTCCCTTGTGTCCTGTTTCCCCTCTGGAGAAATCATTGTGGTTTAAAGGTGGATCAAGTATGCATACTGCCAAGTTCCATGGCATTGCTTGAATGGGTCATGGAATGAGACTGCACACTGGCAGAATCAAGAGACAGTGATGCAAAGTTCCCCAAAGGTCAGGATATACAGAAATTGCCTTCTGTATTTGCTATAGTAAACTGGAAAGCTGTTGTCACCTGCAGGAAGGTACTTTAGTAGAACATGGTGAATATGTCAGTGTCTCACAAGGGTTATCTCTGCAAACTAATTTTTCAACCTGAAGGTGGTAAAGACACAGCGGTAGAGTAGATTGGGGTATTGTGGGTAGGACCATAAAGGTGTTACAAACCAGGAGCTGCCTTTGAACCCATTAGGAGCCATCCCTGTACCACACTTAATAGGCAGACACAAAACCGGGATTGTCTTGAGCCCTCACAGGCACAATATTTCATGGGAAGAACACCATCAAGAGGCTTAAAATGATATCATTTGTCAGGACTGGTTTCATGCATAAGTGATACTGGCAGCTATGCTCTGAATGCCACACTGGGGTTAAGAGGAGCATTCTCACCATCTCCAAGCTCTGGCAAGGGGATTCAAGGTTTCCAACCAGAAACACAGAGCAAAATGCAGACGTTGCAAACTCATGCAAATTGAGATGGAAACAAAGGTCAGTGTGAACCCTTGTGAACTTGTGTTAATCTCTGAGATTCTCAGGGCTCCGATTGTGCATTTTAATATATTAGAAAGGTTTTTGCTTTAGCAGAACTAATAAGGAGACTGACTGGATCTTGTACCTAGAAAATCAAAAACCTTTTATCTCCCTTGACACTTCAGGTGGAACCTCAGGATAGTCAAATCCAGTCCTGCAGGGTTTTAGTGATTGAAATTCTGTGTTTGCATGCCAGTTTTCCAGCTGATAACTCTTAGAGTTGTCAGGACATAAAGACCTGAAAATAAGCACATTTCTAGATGACCATCAGTGTATAATTAGTCCATTAAAATTGTCAAGATGCTATTTTTGATTAGTTAAAAGATGCATCAAAATCATTCTATGGTTGGAAAATATAAGGATTTTTTTTCCTCCAAGGAGAAAGCAAGCTTATTCCTTCACCTGCGATTTATGATCAGTGGTGTGTTGCTGTAGGGTGCTGTGTGCACACTGTTATAACAGTGTGTTATAATACACTGTTATAACAACAGCCCCAAATGGGCTTGCTGGCAATTTCGACCATAACTTCAGGTAAGCCAAGTTAAAGTCAATGAGAACTGTGCTGGAAGTATGTAAAGTAGTAAAAATTTTAAGCCTTCAGAAAAGAATCAGACTCTAGATTTTTCATTGTGAACATTCAAAGACATCTTTTGACTGCAGCTCAATCCCCATATGTAAAATGGAGATGATAACAGTGCCTTGGCTCACAGGTTTCTGTAATGATCAGCTCGTTCAGTTTGTACAGAACAGAGGATCAGAACCGCGAGTGCCCCGAAGCTCCAATCTTTACATCAGACAGTGACCTGGCCTCGGGCAGAACATCATTCATGCCAAGAATCCTTCTTAATTGGTGGCCATGTAACAGTGACATGTTGAGCTAGTTGTGCTGTGATGTAATGTATCGTGAGACATGTACATTCTCAGATAAAAAAATGTGTTGCAATGAAGCAAATTCTTGTTTTTATATCAATAATTACATTTTGATTGCAATTTCCATTTTGTGAACATAGTTTTGAATGAGCAATTCCTGTGTTCACAGAGCTCAGAAAAAACATGTACAGTGTTATAGGAAGCCAGAGGAGCTACCTGATTTGAATTCATAAGTTCCTTTTATTCCTTTTCTTTCCCATAGTTTTTAATGGGTAAACACTAAGAATGGATGATTTGCAATCATCAGCTGTGTGAGGCTTGCTCTATATGCATGGCATAGTTTTCCCATGGAAAGCTTTGTCTGGAATGCAAAAAGTTACTTTTGAAAAATTATATATATAAAATTTCCAGCATATTTCCAAAGAAGGGTAGTAAGATTGCCTCTGCCAGGTTGGCCCCAGAAGTCCCAAATCTGCAATGCTTGTTTGGATGAATTTATTTTATTTTTGTCAAACTTTTTATTTTTTTTCCCTTTCCAACTTGTACAAACTCTTTGCATATTTTTTTAATACACATGAATAAAAGATATTCCTGCAGACTGATGTAGTACACAGGCTTTCCAGATCAAATGTTTTTCTTCTCCAGGTGAAATGTGGAAATGAGAGATAGCGTTGTCATTATACTGTATTATTTGTTTGTTTGAACAAATATGGCCACAGCAATCATTTTCATCGATTTTCTAAGAATAACAGGGTGGATTTTTTTAACAGAAATCAATAAATGCAAAATTTTCTATAAAGCCTTGAGTGAAAAATATTCCTCCCTCAACCTCATGTATATTAAAGTGCACAGAATATGCTGACTAGCATAATGCAATAAAAGTGATTACTGGGAGGCAGTGGAGGTGATTAAATATGACACAGTAGTCAGAGTTACCTGAAAATATGCATCCAACACTCAAGAGTGGGGAAAAAAAAACCAAAAAAACATCACAACAAACAAGTTGCTTGGAAGTTTGCAGTTTCTAGTCAGCCACCCCTGTTCTATATATGGCTCTATGGATGCTGTTTTAATGGATGCATGACAACAGCAGGCATTGTCTTACACAATGTGAAAAACTCCATGATTTGAAGGAAGGCAGATGAATGTCCATTGTAACACACGTATTTTGACAAGGAAGGTTTAGATTCTCTTGAGAAAACAACATAGGCAAAGAATCTGCCTGTTTACAATTGACGTGCTTAAATATTGAGGAGCTTGTTCAACTGGTTGCTGAGCAAACTGGAGAATTTACTGTTGGCACTGGGGAGACTAATTCCTCACTTGACAACTGGCTGACTTAGCCACACATTTCCAAGTCCGAAATACAGTAATGATTTAAAGCAGGGGAAAAACCATCAATTAGTCATTTTCAAACTCCCTCGAGGTATTGAAAGTATGGAAACTATTATTTGCAGCGGGGAGAAGTAACTTAAGTCTTAGAGCTGAATATGTTGATGATGGCATGAAACTTTAACAAATACAAGATTCTTTGGTCTTCTTACTAAATTTATTGTCAATATGGGTGAAATCTGAGGAGGGAGTATGAGTAATGAACCAGAGATCAGAGAAATCCCTATAGATATTCTTCTATTCATTAGAACACATTCTCTGTTGAAAATGTACATATTGGAGTTGATTCTTTTTCCTGGACCTCTTCTTCAAATCCTTCATCTCCCTGTAGTGCCAGACTGCAGCTCTTTGTCTCCTTGCAGACCCCCAATTTTAATGCACTACCAGCTTGCCAATGTAGGTTTGGTGTGTTTTTTTTTTTTTTCCGAACTCAGTGAACCTTAATTTATTCCAGATCTTGCTTTAATGAGAAGCATGAGAAGAGTAACTTAAACAATGGGTCTGGTCTCAGGAGTTCTTGAACACCTCCACCTCTATGCTAGCTTCAGTGAAAATTGTGAGGTCTCAGCTCACCTTTTCCAAGACCTGACTTCTGATTATTCCTTAAAATATTATGTTGACTCCAGACCACCGATCTTAGGTCTTCTCAATTTATTTGCCATAAACACATTCCCCTTTATTTGACTGAAGCTTTTTGTATTTTAACTTTCTTGTATACCTATGAATTGACTAATTTGGTCAAGATATGTGTAGGTAACATTTCTCCACACAGATTTCTGCTTCCTGGAGCCCTGAACAAAGTCACTGATCAGAGTTACTCCCTTAAAAATGTAGGTTCCTAGCTATGGACAAAAGCATATGCTTAAGTCACACTGCCCAAATTGCCCTGGTTCTCAGCCCTGAAGACCTGTGTCCATCCAGGCATGGCTGAGCAACCTCTTGCCTCCCTATGCTCAGCTTCCTTTTGGATCCAGAAATACACATCTAAAGTCCCTGGAAGGAGGACCACAGCTGTAGCCCAGTGCTCTAAGCATTTATCTAAGGAAGAAAACCTGCATGATGCATTCTATCAGCTACTTTTTTAATCTGTAGTTCAAAAACTTCCCTAAAAGCAGAATCCCCAAGTCAGAGGTTTGTTTGCATTATCTAGTGGGAACAAATGTTGGAGAAGGATTGAATGAGACCATACTTGGCTCGAAAGATTAAGACAAATTACAAAATCATCCAAGATAAGTAAAAGCCAGTTTATCAGTGTGTACTCACTGAATTATGTAGATGTTGGGTTTCAATGGGGAAAAAATAATCTCTTACTTGTCTTAAGAATAATTTAACATGCTAAACAAAAAACATCATCCTAAAGCACCTGTTCTCAGAAAAGACTTGCAAGTGCTTTTAAGCTAAGAGTCAAATATTATTCTGAAACCCCAGTGTATAACAGGGGAAATTTCAGATAGAAGTATCTTGGCATGACTCCTCCTTACATATTCCAAAAACTCAAATGCTTTCAGAAAGCATTGCATAGCTTCTTGGGGTTTCTAATCTCTGGAACACAGATATGATTTCTAAGCCTTATTATTATTACTGTTATTATTAGTTGAGGCTACTGAAGGAATCTAATGACCAGAAACAAATTTAAGAGACAACAAAGTTTAGGACTGCATTTTTCTTGTGTTTTTTATTAATATTCTCCATATTGTTCTCTTTCATATGAAAAGAAAAATCACCTGAAAGTGGCCTTCACCGTTAAAACAATGCCATGCTGAGGTTATGTTCAAAGGCAGTGAGACAGTGGCAGCAGCAAAGCTTTGATTGTCTTTCTCATTTATCTTAATAGGATGATAGCTTTCAATAGTAGAGCCTGCTTCCTCTTGCACTGAACTCAATGGTAAATCTTTCAGTGGGACATGCCCTGGGCCAAGTGAGCTGAAAATGCATATTGTGTTCAAATAATTGTTATGAAATGGTAAAATAATTTATATTGTTCCCCCTTTTTTTTCTACTGGTTTCAAAGATTTTGCTTGTATTGGTTTTAGCCGTGGTCTATCAGAAACACCATGTAAGTAGAATGTGTCTCCATATAGAGCTGGGCCACTTTGAAAAGAAAGAAGGAAGTTGAGATTAGAAGGTGAACGAATAAGACTGAGGCATTTCACCAGTATGAACAGGCTGCATTACAGCCATCTGCTCAATAGGTAAAAACAGGCCACGGCCATATTTCAGCTTAGCTGACCGCAACTATAACCAGTTCTGCTGGGTTGCTTTTCAGGCCTGAGAGTAGCTCCTCATGAAGTCTGGATCATGAATGGCACTAGTGATCCTTGAGTAATCTCTGGGCTTCACTTGAAAATAATAATGCCAGAATCACACTCGTTTAATTTCAAACCTGAATGCCAGGTGGAGAAAAAACCCCACTGTGTAGAGACAGAACATTTTTCTGAGGTAAATATGGATAGGTGAAGCTAAATGAAAATATCTTTTGATTGTTTGTACACTTTAGTAATTGTTTTTTGGATGAGACAGCACAAACGGGAAATACAAATCACTACATTATTGAAGAAATCACACCATAAAGTCAGAATTCCAGATGTCTCCCTCTAGAAGATGCAGAACATAATGCTGATAAATTTCCATATCAGAAGGATATAGCCACAATTTTATGTTTCTCTTGAAATATTTTTTTTTTCACTTTCCAAGACTAAATTGAGACCTGAGGTGTTTTCTGTTTTAATAATAACTTCAGAACACTGTATCTTTTCATTATAACAGCAGGCAAAGCCCTAACATTCATACCCACTTTACTACAAATCAACACATGGGTAACAAAGTTTGCACCTTTTATCCTCAAAAGACAAAAGTTCTCTTCCAAATCCCAATTTGCTTCCATGGCACTTGTAGTAGGCCAAACAAAAGGACCAGATGCAGAAGCTCTGAATGTTTATCTGCATTCACCCACATTCCTATAGCCATGTTAGGCCTGCACTGTCTAACCTACCTTCCTGAGGTTCAAGAGAGAACTAATTAAATGAAGGGAAGGGAGTGGTAAGGAAAAGGAGAAGAAAGACAAATATTGTTTGAGCATGTGAGTAAAATTTCATGTTGGAATGCTGGCGTAACAAAGCAGAAAGGCTGCTTCTATTGAAATGTAGAGATAAAAAGCACAGCTTCAACCCAACTTTGTTACCAATGTGATGAGAGTGTGAGCTACTAGTTTAAATGAAAACAAAGATCAAAAATTACCCCAAACCTTCACACTGCCAAGGCTTGTATACTGCTTGGTAAGATCTATGTATTTTGTGTCCCAGACAGCTATAATGTCAAGGGAATAGTCATAGATTCATGTATGCAGAGCTTCACTCCAAGGCTTGATCTTAGCACTGACCTTTGGAAGAGATGTGTAGTCCTACCATCACCTAAAGGGAAAAAAGATACTGCTGAATGGATAGACCTGAAATTTGCAATCCAGGCACCTCTCATCAGAAGTTCAAGTAGGTCTGGAAAAGTTGCAGAAGTCTATGAAGTCTATCCAAATGTCTTCTGAATTGCTCACAAAATGTATGTACCACATCTTTCCTATTAAAAAAAAAAAATCCTAATTTGGACTGTTTTGAAAGTTCTATAATGTCTACTTTTTATTTTTTTTAAAGTCATCAGCTATTCCTTTTCACGTCAATCCTGTGGGTTATATTCAAGAATACAGAAGATCAAAGGCTTAGCATTTATCTAAATGAAGTAATGGTGTGCCAGATAGCCACAGAAATAGGACAACTGACTGTCTTTCTGTGCCATGATGTGGCTGACCCAGAATGCAAGATGAAGAGTGCTGTTAAATGACCAATCACAGTCTTCTCAAACAAGTTCCTTGGAAGCAGCTTGTCTACTAATGTAATAATGGTAAAAAAATGTTAAAAATTATCTCATGGATTTAGTGTGATCTGAAATCTTTACAAGTCAAAAGGAAGGATTCCTCTGAGTCTGAATGGATTGTGAACTTGGTTTAAAATCAATTACTCATTAATATAGGTGAAAATGTCAGAAAGTAAAGCTACCTTGTATGAATAGGCACACACTGAAATGAATTAAAACTAGAGCAGGATCTATGATGAAGTATGATTGATACGGAACTTAAGTAAGAAAATTTACTTTTGATATAGAGTGGGATTTTGAGAAATATTCAAACAGTATAATTGTATATATTCAATGGATGAAGAGAATAGTATCTTATTAAACACAATATAAGTTTTTTGAAAAAAAGGTCACACATGATTTTCAAATAAAATTATTATTAAGAAAACCGTCAGAATGACTTTATGGTAATACCACCTAAGGGGTACCTATCATTGCCAGACCAGCAGTAACCCACTTCCTTTGTGTATGCCACTGTAGCAATACAATGGTTTCTGCAAAAAATGCACTTGTCACAGGAATTAATATCTAGTCATTTGCTATACAATTTCCCTGTTAAGTTACATAATATTTTGTGGTACTTATTCCTGCATTCCCTGAAATGGACGTCAGCAAACTTTTGCATACCCGTTTAGATATTGCCTTTAATAAGAGTGTGCATCATCTTGGCAGCACGCTATGTGATCAACAAAACAGGGAGTTAATATTTACTAAAGGTTTACTGTTTGGCTTTCCTTAATATATATTTCATATAATTTTAGTGTATGTGTGAGGTTTTGGTAAAAAAAAGAAGTCTGAAAGCATGCAGTCCACTCCAACTTGCATAGTAATACCAGCAGTGTCTTGACCCTCTGCTGCCTTGCCCAATCTTCATATTTATGGCTGGTTACACTAACCAACTCGTGCCTCATGCTTGTGTACGGCAAGACTCATTTACCTTACTATTTGCCAGAGGCGTTCCTGATATTTTTATTATTCAAAATGTCACTCACTGTTTGAATCCTTATTTGTGTATTGCACAGAGCTGGACAGATAGAAGCAACTTGGTTGAAAAAATGCAGTAAAATTATTACAATTCCTCCCTTGCATGTTTCCCCAATATGATCCTGTTTCTTTCCAAAGAGCGACCTTTACTTCCAGTAGTATGAACTCCAAGACACAACAATTTTATCCCTGTTAGTAAAGTCAGGCCTAATACCTGAACACAAAAAACTTCCATGCAAACTTCTTGCAACCCTTAACATACTGAAATTCAGATTAACCCTTGACATGATGAGTCTTGGGAAGAATGCCAAAGACTTGAAGTTCCTCACTGGCGGCTATTTAATTAAAATCCTAAAGGGTTCAATGTATCAAAAGTGTTTTGGACAGACTGATAATAAATAAAGACAAATTACCTTCCTGACTCACTTGAGGTTCTGACTTTCATGACTTATGAACCATTTTCTCTGCAGTGGAGATTATTTGTAGTAATGATATACAATAGACTGGCTTGCTGTAATCACATATAATTTTTATTATTAAAGATGAAAAATATATGCGTGCTATATAGATGCATAAACATTACAGCTGGTGACTGTTGCACATATGTTGGAAGGTTTAAGTTGAAATGAAAGAAAGAAAAGCTCAGTGAGTTCAGCAAATCACTGTAAAAACCCAGACATCTAGTTTCAGCAGTACAAATACAAGAAATCAGTCTTTATAGAGACAAGACACAAGGATAACAACAGTGTTACCTCTCTAAATACCTCATTATGTGGTCAGTAGTAAACAAACATTCATAACCTCCTGGTATGAAGGGCACAAAAATGATGTAGAGATTAAGATAGCCTCTGTTTGAACATGTTTGTTTCTATTTGGGTTTTCTCAAAACACTTCTCTTGGATTACAGGCAAGAACAGTCCAATGTTTATGAGAAAAAAGTTTAATCATTATGTGGCATTTAAAATAAGAGCTATTTGTTAGAATGTCAGTTGTACTCATACTGTCTAAGAAGATCAGCTTGTTTTTGGACGTGGTTACCTTATATGGTTTTATAATTGCCTCCTTTACTGAATACAGGTTATTGACTATTTGTCATTTGGTTTCTACTTTTCAACACCTCTGACTTAGCCCAATTCTGAGGGAGCATTAGTAAGGAAACTATCCAGAACTTTAATTACTTAAAGGCTGATAATGTGTAGAAACTGTTGACATATTTTATGAACACATTCAGAGCATATATAAAAATTTGTTAGTTTTCATTTAAACATTGTAATGACATTTGATTAAACTTCAATATTATCAAACCTTCTGTGGCCTACATACAGTTTTTCAAAATAGTTGTATTGTTGAATTAAAGATCTCCATTTACCTGCACATAGGTCTCAGCTTCAAGTAAAGATCTACCTGCAGCTGGTAAATGGAATGCTTGTCAAGGCAAAATCTCAGTGATAAGTAGAAAGAAGAAGAAGGAGACTTCTGAAAGGTAGCCCAGGTTCAGCCTGGGGAGACTTATGTCACTGGGCATCCCACAGAGTGAAACTGTCACATACATAGGGTAATAAATTTACATGTCTAGTCTAGAAACAGCCCTAGGAAATGGTGCAGGGTAGTAGTAGGTATCAAATAAATGCAAATACAACCAAGTAGAGGAACCAAGCTGGTGTTAGCAGAATGTGAAAGAAATATTATGCTTAAATACAAAACAAACCAAAGGTGAAATGTAGGTGGTATTGCTAATGAACAAGAGGAAAATGAGAATATGAGAGAATTGTTTTTCCTTGGTCATGCAAATCTGGACTTCAAGGTAAAACTAGGATTCCCTGTAACTTCACAGACTGTACATTTAAATTTCAGAAAAGTTTCCCCAAAATTATGTTGGGTGAGGAAATTCTAAACCCAGATAGTCAAGTGTGAAGGAGCAAAAGAGCTATATCAGTGGCTTTCAGCACTCATTTATAGAAAAGCCCAACAAAGTCACAGATCTGCAGGACTTTCTGCATAAAATGCAAGGTTTTAAACTAGCCTTGTGAGCAAACACCTTGTGTTGTCTGGGCCACCAATGAAAGCCAAAATATGAGATGTAAAAGCTGTTCTTAGAACACAAATGCCACTCAAAGGATATCCAGCACAGCCTTTGCTTTAGGAATCCAAAGTTAATAGATGAAAAAGGAGCATAGGATCAGAAGAACACACTATGATTTTCATTCATACTGCTTGCATTGCAGTTCATGAAAATATGAATATAGAATCATAGGAAATGATTCCCTGACTCAGCTTTACTACCACTACCTTTAGCCAGTGGCATCACAGGGCCATGCATCAAGTCAGACTGGTATAGGAAAACATAGCAAGGGCATGTGTATGTTATCCAGCCTCTTCAGCAAACTGTGGCTGTTAAGCAATCCTTTCCCAGTTCAATTTCAGGCTGTTTTGAAGACTTATGTTTGGTTTTCAAATATAAATGTTTTGAAAAAGCAATAGACAGATTTCTAGTTGACCTGCTAAGGGCATGGTCGGGGATTAAAAATGGGGAAGCCACTGAGACCTGTAGTGCAGGGAAAGAAAGGAATCAGGCAAGAGTATGATGCCATATGTCATTGATCATCGCATTGATTAAAAGCGAGTTTCTTGCTTCACCCCCTCATCAAGCCACTTACCACAGCTATTTCATAGGGTCTGTCTTTGCCCTGCTATTTCATCCACACAAAGACAACTGCTGTGGTTCAGAAAGTTTACATTTGGTGTGTTTGAAGAGTAAAGAGAAAAAATGTCCTACTGTTCCCTGCAATATGCTGTTGATGCACCCCTGATTTTAGCTATCAGGATACATAAGCTTTGTTGCTGCACTGGGCAAATGTCTGTGCCATACTTTGTTTGAACACTGAGGATCGGAGGGCTTTCACCACTGGGGTGGCCTGATGGGTAAGAGCTTTCCACATGCCACAGGCCTGCACTTAAGCACATTAGCTCCCTACAAGAAAGATCACAGCCATGTTGCTCTGTAAGCTCCAAAGGACTTACGGTAGACATAAAGCAAAGCTTGAAGCAAAAAATCCAAAAGCAAGTGGAATAACATAAACAATTGCTTTTAAATCCTCTGGTAGGCATCATTTTGGCATATTTTCAATGTTTATTACACACTTAAAAAATATGTTACTGCCACAGAACTGTGTTATCATGAAGTTGCATATCAACAGAAATTGTGAATAATAGCTGTGCATTTGTGGGGGCTTTTTGAATTTGAAACTGACTCTCACTATTTGTTCATATGCCTTCTGAGGCATTTTAATGCCTTTGAAAATCTGGTATTGGTTTTAAAATCCATTTAATCTCTAGTCAAAGGCATAGATTCTAAAACTGAAAATTAGTGATCACAATGAGTTTCTGCTTTTGTCACGGACTACAGCTCAGTGATTCAGGCAGAGCGCTGTGGGGTTTGAAAGGCAAATTGTGAGAGCAAGGACTCAGAGTAATTCCTCCCAGCATTTGAGGAAGTGAAAGTACAGTATTTCCTTAACTGCTCCCATGTAGCAAATGACAGTGGGGAAGAAAAAGTGGACAATTCTCAGATACCAAATATAGCACCATACCCCCAGTGCACAGCAGAGCAACCCACCTCCTGCTCAGCTTTCTAGAAGATGTAATCACACAGATCCTGAGAGCAGGAAAGCCATGTCTGGTTTCCCATATACCCCTTATGTAGTCCATGCCTGATTTAAGGAACAATCATATCAAATAAGAGGCAATCAGTGTCAAGGAATCTTAAATCAATCTCAGATTATATGTTAAGTGATTGAAACTGAATATTTATATTGCATGTTACAAATTAAAAATATTTGCTTCTGGAGTAGTGGGAGAGATGGATGTTGATATGAAACAGAATTCAGTTTGGGGATGTTGTCATGGTTTAAACTCAGTTGAAAATTAGGCACCACACCAACTGTTTTCCTTCCCCCACACCCTCAGGTGACAGAGACAAAAGGTAGAGATTACAGGTTGAGATAACAATTTACTGGAAACAGCAATGAGATAAGAAAACAAAAAGTAACAATCCTAATAACAATAGTGTATAAAAGACAGGGTGTGTTACATGCAAAATGTTCATGGATGTGGCAGAACCACATCCAGCACCATGAGACAAACAACAAAATGGTCCTCCAAACCCCTCTGCACTCACATCCTCTCCCCCAGGCCCAAAACAGTGAAAAAATAGTGATGGACAGACCCTCTGGTTGGGACCAACACTACCCCACCCCTCCATTCACCATGTGTTCCCCCAGAAAAAAAGAAACAAAAATGGTAGCAGTTCCTCTGTGCACCCCCTTTTTCTTCCACCCAAAGCCACACCCCCTTCTTCTTGGAATTGAGAATCCCTCACTTCCACTCTGGTATAGAACAAAACCTAGACACACCCACATGGCTCTAGCCTCCATCCCTTCTTGACTACTGCAGAAAATTAACCCTGTCCTTGGCCAAAACTGGGACAGATGTGAGAGTTAAAATACCAAAACTGTGGAAGTCCAGAAAGTAAAGTTAGGAATATAGAAAGGTTTGCATATGCAGGTTGCAAAGCTAGGGTGATTTAGTGGTGAAATAGAAGACATTTAATTAAAGCATTTAGGATTATGAAGGGTAGAGTAAAAAACTAGCCAGTCCATCTTTTTAACAGTGTCTCAGAACACCAGAACAACAGGAGGGTCACTTGAAGTTAACGACAGGTAAATGTAAAACAAAAGAGAGAGAATACTACTTCACACAGCATGTAATCAGCCTATGGGATTTCTGTCATGGAAGGTCACCGAGTCAAATACTTCAGCTGAATTTTAAAAAGGGAAAGGTAATTTTATGACCAAGATGATAATTTTATGAACAGTGGTATTTATGTTTGCCAAATTAGAGATCATTAAAATTCACATGGCCAGGCATAAGACCATTATCAGGAAGGAATTCATTGTACCTCACTATCCACCACAGACTTGTCTCACATGGCACAGCTCTTAAAATATATTTTCTGATTTGATTGCTATTGTTTGAGTCTTAAGTTGAAGGTCATCCCTAGAGAGGGAGATTATCTACTCTAGCACAGAGGCATGAAAACTGGACTTCTGAGTGCATCACAAATAAGGTACTATCCTGTTACAATTCTCTGTAGCTTTGAGCATAACCATGGACCAGATGTAGCTCTGGTTCACATCAGCTGAAAAGGTCTACTACTGAAAACTGTGTAGTGTAAAGAAAATTCCATGTAGAGTCACTGTAGCAGATAGACAACTTCCAAAAGTAAATACTTCTATTGAGCTAGAAGTGATTGCACATTGTGTTGCTTACTTAGAGTGTAAGAAAGAGTAATTTTCTCTGGTATGAGAAATAAATAATTAAATGTTATGAATCATGTGATGATAATGATCTGAGGAGACCACCATAATGCATGCTTATATAAACAATAATTTGCCATTTGGTCTTTCTGTCCTGTTGTCTTATGATCACAAAAGCTTCTTAAAATGTACTTTTTACTGCTTAGTGCCACAAAACTATTTGAGAGTTAGTTGGTAAAGCAGTGAGGATGGTTGATTTTTAGTCACCTAAACTTGATTTAGCAAACAAATTTAAAAAATAAACTTTCTTCACTACATATTTGATTCATGAAATGTCTCATTTTTGTGTATTTTTGAGAAGGTCCTGTGAATAATTCCAATACACAGATTTCAGTGTGAACTCTTTAATGTCCAAAAACTATTCCTCAGAAGTCCAAAGGGCATCCTAATGTCTTTTTAAAGTTTCTAAATTAACTACTTAGACTGAAGGCTGACAGTATTCAGATGTAGTTTTGAGGAAACTTGCACAAAATCTAATGACAATTATGTTCAGGAACATAACTGCAAGCTGGTCTGTAATGTTACTTACAGATATGACAGGAAACAATTGATTCCACAGTATGATCCTACCAATATGTTTCATTAGCAGCTTTATTATAGAAACAAAATTAATTTCCATAAATAAATGTCCATTAATTTTGAATTAATATTGTAAATATATAGCAATTATGTAAGGAAGGTGAAGAGGAAACCTTATTAAAATAGCATGAAACATAAATAATAAAAAAGATTAATATCTTTAAATTCTTAGCACCACAACTTGGATCCTGAACCCAAGATAATAGCATTATTAAGATAATGCTTAATTGATAATTAATAAAATCATTATGTTTATTAACATGAATCTAAAATGTTGTTTCCCTGGACAAAGAATTTAAATTGTGCCTATAATCCTTGCTATGGGGGGAAAAAAAAAGGTAACTAATCCAGAACACACATCAATAACCAGGAATTGCAGAGCTTTGCTTGTTATTTCAGTACTTTGAGCCTACAGAACATATTTATGAACAAGTTGCAAATTCTGGGTTACCACTGAGCAATGTGATTACAAGCCAGAGCTGATGCAGTCAATGGCTTTTCAGTGTGATTTGAATGATACAGCAACTCATTCCCAGCAGAATTTAAAATCCTAATCAAAGTACTGACACTGGAAACCTGTCTCTAACACTTATACCACTCCCCCAATCAGGCAAAAGAAACATAGTATGTAATTATATTTCCAACAAACAGAGCTCAAAAATGAGCTACAGATCAAGACTTCTTCATAATATATTGTCAGTAAAGCAATAAGAGCGAATGCATTTGAGAAAATCACAGTTTAATCCCAAACAATTCACAGAGACAAAACTCATCCAGTGAACAATTTGTTAAAATACATTCAGTTCTGGTTTATGCTTACATGAAGCTTTTAATATACATGAGAAACACACTATTTTTGCTGATCTCTCTTTGTTTTTAAAGCAAGCTAATTTTCTTTATTTCCAGTAGAACTGTTGTTACAGCTTCAGCCATATTCTGCATTTTACCATGTACAGACTCTACCTGTGGGGAAAAAAAGTTTCCGTTTTAGAAAAAACTTCACTAGCCACCCACAGATTGTGATGTTTGCTTAAGAAAATTCCTTTTTTCAGTGAAATGACCTTGCAATGATGACTGAAAATGTATAAGTTTTTCATCTCTGAGGGCCTGATTCCATTAAAGTAAGTACAAGTGATTCCGTTGACCTCAGTGAACTCTGGAAATTGTCCTAAATTGGGAAGGGTTTACTGTGTGAGTGTGAATAGATATAACATAAGCTGTGATACAAATGGGGTGGAGAAAGCACCTTTTGATGATCAGTGAAGTTCACTGAACAGCAGTAAGAGTTCTAGAATTAGTTAGACAAACATCTCCCAGGAATGACATTGGTGTGATTTACTCTGCTTTGAGAGTGATGTTAATGTCCCAGCATGATATAGAAACTAAAAGACTTCAAAGCACCATTAAACTAAAAGTTGAAGTATTTCAAAGAATTGATTTTAAAATACTGAAACTATTGATCAAATAATATAGTGAATTGATTTAAAAGTCTAGTGTAGACATTTTATTAGCAGGCATACATGGAACATAATTTTATAAATAGAAATATATTTAAAAGCAGACTAGTGGCATTTACAAACTTAGCAGCATTTCTCATCCTGCTAGGAAAGACTTTTTGGAGGCAGTATGTTAGAGCTAAATTTTATCCAGGTCTCATTTGTTGCCAGCTAAGGCAACACAGCAGCTTCTCACCACTGCAGGTGAGAACCTCAGTATGAACACAGATTCAAAGCAAGACAAACATCAGTCTGAAGTAAAGCCTTCTTATTGTTATCTAATTATGGCAAGTGGATGCACTTAATTTGTCATCCTGTCTTTGGGCAGATTAGGTCTAACCTTTAACCTGAGTTGTACATCCTGTGGTTACATAAACTAGTCAGTTCTTGGTCTGCGGTCAGTTCTAGCTGTGGAGGTGAAAAGTTAATTCTTTCTATACTCTCTTGTCCATGACCATTGCCTTTAATTCATCTTGTTTTGACATTTCTTTTTGGCTTTAGCATAAAAGTTGAAGTTATACAGCATCTTAACATCTACTGAAAATCTACAGCAGTTTTAGCATTACCACATTCCCTCAGTCATGTCTCTGTATACCTTTCCCAGTTTTAAGGTTAAGAGCAGACGTCTTCCTCTGAATTATATATACTTGAAATAATAGCATTTTAGTTTGTGACTGGTGTCCCAGTTCTTGCTGAATGATGTCTCTCATCCCATCCAGTTCTATCCATATGATTGAATAAATGAGATTACAGAGAAAATTAATCTGATACATGAAATTAAAATGCAGGAAATTGTGAAATCCAAACTTCTGTTCTACTTATTAGATCTGCCTTCAAGTGGCACTTCTGAAAATCAGAGAGTGGGCACTGAGAATACATGAAGGTTTGAATCAGCCCCAATCACGTTAGCTGTTGGAAAAATGCCAGACTGCAGTCTCCTTTTGAATGTGTGCTAGTTTAGTACCATTCAGTTTGAAAGATATTGACCATCAGAAAGGGATTTAGGACCAATTCAACACTTATGCTGGTATTCAGTGGCAGGCAATCCCACAGACTCATTGTGATTGTCATTCTGCCCTTAATCCAAGCATAAATGTTTGAAGGATCGAACTATTAAATAACAGAGTAAATAGGTGCTGTGGGCTCAGCTTCCAAGCAGAATGCTATTGTCACAAATCACTGTGCACTTCACCTTGATTATCCATGTATTATGGAAGAGGAATGTGATGGTCAGGAACTGGGTGATCCAGCACAACTGCGAAACTGCAGAACAGGATGGAACCTTAATGGAAACAGTGGAATCTGCACCTTGTTCGTGCTCATACATCATCACGTGTGTGAGACAGAGTTGCTAATTAGATGAGAGACTTGCTTTTTGCCTATTTGACAACATAGCTGCACACCAGTTTGCTCTTTCTGGATCAGGTGATCAAATAACTGGAAAGCAGCTATAATGCTGGTCTAGATGCACAAGGTTTCCCTGCTGCTGCTGGAGGGGGTTATGAGGTGTGTCTCTGTTTGGAAGAGCTGGATTCCTTCAACCATTCTGACAAATCTCTCTGTGCCTCACCCAGCACCAGGTGAGGCATCCTCAGCTATGCACCTTTTTTTGTGTTTAGCACCTTTTTTTTAAATTTTATTGCTTTCTTGCCAAAAGCAAGGCAAATGAAGCAAATATAAATAGCATCCAGTTTCTTTGAATATCTTATCTGAACATTTATCATAAAAGTTTAAGACACCTCTGTAGGGATTCAGTAGCTGTCTCCCCTCATGGTTCATATATTAGTAACATTTTACTTGGATGCCTTTAAATTAAAAACTTCTGTCTCAGATAACATGAGGTTGTTTTGCATTTGTTTCTTCTTGACTCTGCATTTCTATATTGCATTCTTAAATAAAAGTGCTAAGTATCATTCCCTTGAATAGACTATTTTCAGAAAGTCTACAGGATGTTAATGCCTCCTAAATTCAAGCCAGACTTTGAAATTTTAATTCCTCTATTCTTTCATCTCATAAATTATTTTTACTGGCATTCTATCCAGTACTATTGCACTCTTGAAGAAAGCAATACTGTCTTCAAGCAAAAGTTCTTCCAAAGTTGCCAATACCTATCTGGTAAGAAGTTGACCAGAGGCAAGCCCAGGAATTTGTTAGTTTTGTATTAGATTGTTTTGCTCTCTGTGTGTATATATGTATATATATTTTAATATATATATACAACCCCAAAAAATCAAGGAGAATCTTCCTATGTCAAATCCAGTTGGACGGGAGCTTAAGGAAGAAATGTTGACGCTGCTGATTATTCAGCACAGCCCCAGAGTAACTACTCCCAGTACCAAGCCACACTGATGCATGATGTTCACTCACTGAGGTGAATATGATGGCTATATAGAATAGTAGGTTCCTCTGTTGGATTTGCATTCCTGTGTGGATATTAACATTTGGAATTGCATTGAAAGTAATTCTCTAGCTCTCAAGGGCATATGTTTGAACTTGTATGGAAGATCTCATCTTTGCATTTTTCCAATGATGAATGAGCACAGTATAATGAAAATCACAATATTTTTTATTGGCAGCAGCTACATTGGCAAAATTTTATACTGTAAGCTCTCCCCATGAGGTAGCATGCATTCCATCCTCATTTGAAAGTGGTAAAAATGTTATGAGAGGTTAAAGCTTTCTGTTTTAATGGAATTTCTTTTTACTATGTTTACTTTAATTAAGAGCCAAAGCTGAACGGCTCCTTCACAATGCCTTGAACTCTCTTCTTTTTTTTTTTTTTCTTTTTCATGTTGAAGATGATAGTTAAAGTTATCTATTATGCACTTTAGATGAATAGATGAAAGAAAATGATAATGTGCTAACTGCTGACATCACTTACTACTTCATTTCCAGGTTTCATTAACCTTTGTGTGCCAGCAGTCCAGGGAATGCACCTGCAGGAGAGTGAATCTCAGGCAGCTTTTCTTTTAATGTCCTTTTCTTTCTTTTTTTCTTTCTCTTTTAATAACAAAATTCATACTTCATATTATTAATGTAGTCAATAGCAACATAATTTGACTTTAAGCAAAGAAAAAAAAAATAAGGCTAAGACCTGAGGATGCCAAAGGGCTGTACTGGTGTTTATTCATTGACGGTAAGAGTATTAAACTTAGTGTGTGGCTGGGTTTTATCATATTTAAAAATTGCATGTGATAGCTCATTCCCCAAAGAGTTCTACTGAGTCAATGCAGTAACTCATAAATATTACACGTCACTAAGAACAGAAAAATCAACCAATAAAATCAAGGTACCAAGCAACACACACAAAAAAAGAAAGAGACACAGATCCTTAGGAGAGTATCTGTGAAATACTTATCTTTTTACTTCACCAAAATTTTATATAGAAACATACTGACTTTTGTACCCAATCCCACAAAGGACCAGATTTTCACAAGCTTAAAGGTTCAGCTGAGTATGAATTCCAAGATCAGACCTGTAACAACTTGAGAGCATCTGAGTGCTGCTGCAGCAGGTCAGGTCATAGGAAAAACTGACCTGACCAAACAGGCCAACATTCATGTTTCAGGAAAACCATTGTAAATAAAGCTATTTTCTTGTTTATATACTCCTCAAAATGAGCAGCAATGGCAATGGAAATCTCCTGCTTGTCATAGGAGACCTTTCAGATCAGGCTTAAGGAAGACTGGTAGAACAGTGTAGAGGGTATCAGATGTTGAGTTTTTCCTACTTTTAATTGGTGAACAGAGAACATCCCTTTCCCATCTGTTAATTCAGTGCCTTTCACAGGCACTAATCACATTAAAATAATGTGGAGCAATGCTTTCTTTCTATTGAAATTGTATCATTCAATGTATCAGAGGAATGCATTCTCTTTTCATGATTTTAGTTTATATCCTGGCAGCAGAGCAAATGTGATTTCTTTGACTGATGGCTTGTTGCATTTGTGTGCATATTTAATCAACAATAGACTCAATATATAAACAGTATATATCTCTATGGAGTCACAGTCAACCATACTCTGCTGTCAACTAAGCCAGGGTAATTCAATACTAAATGCCACAGAAATCAGTGGAGTTTCTCTTGATTTACAGTGGGGTAGCAAGGAGCAGAATCTGTTCCCCTCTCTTCAGCTGATGAAATACTACCACAGTGTACACCAATAATAGCCCCAAATTAAAATCCCTGAACTTTAAGTACATTTGAATTTCCTACATCTGCATTTTGGCTTTAAATAATTTAAAAATAGGAAAGAACTGAATTATGGTTTAAGTTAAAGCTTCAGAATGATTTTAATAATCTAATTAATTGGAGGGCAGAGGGAGATTATGCTTTGAGTTTCTGTGGTAGAGACAGCACAAGTCCCAGTGGGTCTATCTTCTCTTTTGGGGGAAACAGAGCCTGATGACTTCCTGTCTCACCTCAAAGACAAATCAGGTCAAGGAGTTGAAAAGTCCACTCCCTTCAGCCTTGAGAGCAAGAAGGGTGAGGCTGACAACTAACAGGAACAGATAGGATGTAGCAGTGATTTCACTTCCCCTCCATCTAAGAGGTAGTATTTATTCCCTAAAAAAGGAATGAAGGGTGGCTCTGAAATGTAACAATTTGGACATTTCTTTATTTATTTTAGAAGTGAACTGGAGCTGGATTTTGTAGCATTTTGCTGTGAAACTCTAAGTGCACTGAGCATTTAATAATTCTGCAGCTTTACAGCATTTCCTAGCTCCATTGCAGCCTGATTCAATAAATGACTTATTCACTCTCAAAATTCACACTTAGCTGTTCAATAAGGGCTTTAAATGTTTTCATTGTAATAAATAAAAAAACTGTAATGGGCATTGAGATATAAAATGCCATTTTTCATAATAAGGTAATTCAAATAAATCTAGCAAGAAAGAAAGCAAGTGCTCTGTGAAGTCCCAACAGGAGCCAAAGTGGAGAGTTTGAATTTACAGAACTGGTCTAGATTTCAAACTGAAGTGCAAGGTCTTTCCTCACCTCACCCAAGCAGAGAATGTTGTGAACAGTTTCCTGCAGTGCCTACAGGTTTGCCAGATCCTATTTCTGGGTCTGTGTACAGCAAGAGTTTCAGCTATTGGTGTGTCATCTGAAGACAAAAATGTATGTTAATGAATGGACCGAACAACTTAAAGAAGTTTCAAAGTTAATCCTGTACAGAGAAGTCTGAGCATCTTTGAAATACTAGCCCAGCCATGATACAGTTTCTTACTGGTAACCAGCCCTCCCTGCCATTTTCTGACCCTACAACCCTCTCCTTCAGAGCAGAAATTTATAGGCTTACATAAAAGTGTGATGAAGCCTTGTGGCAACGCTTCGTTTTAGGACAGCATGTTTGCATGTATTCTCAGCAAGTGTGTGGTACAGACCTTGTTGGTACTGTTTTAAGAAGTTTTTGATGCAGACAGACATTGAAAAATTGCACCAGAAAATATTTCTGAGTATTCTGTTGTCTCTCCATCAGAATATGAATGCAAGGAATTTTGCACAGGACTCAGGCTTGACACCCCACATTCAGATAAGAATGGCAAAAAGAATTCTGTCCTGGCTTGAGGAGAGCGGGTGCACAAATAATGTTCCCATGTCTATTCCAGCTGCGATTTATTTATACATTTGTGGATCCAAGTTAGTACTTCATATGACATGCAAGCTATGGGCCCTTATGTGGAAGGTTGTCTACCCCTTATGCCTGATCAGTGTTTAAACAGTATCTGTGACTTTATTTTTGTTAGTGTCTTAGGTATGCCCTTGGTTTAAACTTCCCTGAAGAAAGTCAGTGCAGGTCATACCATTCAAAGACTGAATGAATTCACTGAGTGTCCCTAACACTTTCTTCCCATATCTTTAGACTTTCAGACTGGCACTCCAAAATACTGCAGCAAATGCTGCAGGGATTGCAAGCCTACTGCTCTACAATCTAACTCTCCTGTTTACAGTTTTAATTGTAAAACTTTATACTAGAGCTCTGTGAGTAGATGCCAAGAGTATTGCTATAGGGTACAGTGCTATAGGATGCTGATATGCCTTTAATGTACTTATAATGGGTAACGATCACAAGGTATATGCCAAAAACCTCTTTACTAATGAATCCAAAGCAAGTCTGCCATGTGTTGCTGTCCAGCTATTTCACTTTTCAGATGTGAAGGAGAGATCAAATATCTCATCACATCCTAACCTTATAGTCCTTGTTGTGACTGACTACATTTGTGCCAGTAGGACTTGACAACATAGAGAAAAGTGAGAGAAATAGATAAAACAGTATTCCCTCTCCACCTCTTTTGTGATGCACTGGCATTGTAGTGCTCATCTTTTCTGATGAAAGTACCTGTCCTTATTCCAGATTGTTCCAACTGACTAAGACACCTTCATCTGTCCCAGATCAGCTCATCATGAACACTGGAAAACTGCATTTCAATTCCTTCTTTTGAGTGGTCTATGTATGAGAGGACCTGCTGGAGTACCAGACTGCATGGTTAAACAGATGATGACACAAGATAATCTCTGGATACAAAAAGGGGAAATAAGGATGAAGAATGACAAAAGGACACAGAGGACAAACCCATAGAAGGGAACTGAATATTGCAGTTATTTCATGGCCAGAGTTATTCCTAGAATGTCCATAAACTACAAGTTACGATGCTATGATTCTATCTTAAGACTGGACAGATCTGTGTTGAAATGGAGACAATTGTTACCCTGCCGACACATGCAGGAGAAGAGGTCACACAAAGTTCAGGGATCATACACTTACTATGCTAAAAATCTTAGTGTTTTATTAAATGCTACTTAAATAGATGTTTGCTTAAGACAAGTTTAGTTTCTTTCCCTCACCTCCATTTTATTAATTTATTGATTCACTTTTTGAGGAAACTAGATAAAATATCGGTCCGCATAGTCCATATTTCTTATATATCCAGATGATGTTGGCAAGACAAATGGAGAGAAAATGATAAAAGTTTTGTAAAGAGATTAGCTGGAAAGATATGACATTGTTTAGGAAGATATGTTATGCTCAGCACATTTTCCTGTTCAGACAGAGAGAACTTCTTAAAAGTATGAAACCAAGAGCCATTGTTAAGGTCTATTTTATTTATGCATAATGAATGCTATTAAATTCTTCTTTCTCCAATATTCTAGCATGAAATCTTATTGACAAATTCCCTGAAGTCCTCTAATGACTCTTTTAACAGATATTTTATTTGCAGCACAGAAATCCAGCACACTGAACCACTCCGGCTTTCACTCAGTTAGGCCTTTGCCAGCATCATTCTTACTGCACAGTGTGTGCCAGTTCTCCTCTACTCCTGGCTGATATACTTGCTTGCCTGAATAGGCTTATCAGCTGCAAGTTGTAATACCTATGCCTTCTCTGCATCCTTTATTAGCCCTAGTATATAGTAAAATCTCAGCACCCATGAGTTCATGTGGGGACTTAATTTTTTAGGGTGTATTTCTCTGTAGCAGTAAAGTTTGCATTGGCATTTCTTCTCCATATGTCCAGGTAGGTTGTTTTCATTTATTTGGGGGGTTTTGTGTCATTTTGTTTTGTGAATAATAAGAAGAACAAAATACACAGATTATGTCAGAATTGGCCATGCTGTCAACAGTGTGGTCTCCTCATCTCCACCAGTTTATCTTCCTTTCTCTGCTTTCCAGCAAAAGTTGGTCTGGTTACTTCTCTCCTCAAAATGTTTCAATTAATTGCCAAGAACATTTTGCATGACTTCTTCACAGCTGGTTATTCCCTGGACTAAATGATCATATTTTCAGCACTCATACCCACTGACTCACCTTTGTTTCCCAGACGTTGTGATAGTTCTGGATTATGAAAATGCTTGGCATGACTTTTTACTAAGAAAAACATACTCCCAAATCATCTTGTGGGTTCTCTGTAGCTTGCACTATGTGCAAAGAGTCCAAAAGACACTACTTACTGCAGCCTTGAAAAGATTTGGAAACAGGGAAGAAAGATGCAAGTCAAAAGGATATGGGGATTAAAGAGAGGAGGGCCTTGGAATATCTCTGGTTGATAGGGGTAAGATTACTGCTGGAAAGTTTTTCACTGGCACCCAAAGCCTTTGTTATGACCAACAGTCTGCACAGACTAAGGTCCTATTGCAACAGCCTAAATTCCATCTAAGCATGTGCTGCTTCTACCACAACCTTTGCTTGTGCCTTTCCAATAACTCAAAAGCATTTAGCTCTCTCCCAGCACAGGGTTATACATGCAATATAGACAAATATTTACTTTAATAATATTTATTGTAATGTCATTCTGCCTGCTCTTCAGATTTTAAAATGTCCATCATTACCTCTCCCTGTGTACCCATTATTCTGAGATCAATGGATGACCTCAGATTGTAGGGTCAGAAGAAGCTTTCAGATCATCCAGTCTGACCTTGCTTATGATTCAGGATTTCTAATTTCATCCCGTTCTCCCTGTATGTGAAAGCATAATGCACATTCTTATGTAATTGCTATGCATAACATTCAGTGCTGTATAATTTAATAAATAATAACAAAGCATATCCAATAGGCAGTTCTGTATAAAAGAAGGCTAAATTCACCTTAAAATATTATTGGCCAACTGAGAAATTGCTGGAAAGTTTAATGCAAGCTTTGAAATTTGGAAAGCATGCTTCTTTGTTAAGAAATTCTCCATTTCTCATCATGAGATTCTCAGAAACCATTAACATTTTTTATTTAAAGTAATAAGCTCAGAAGAAGGGGATATAGCCATGAGATAATAGCCTTTGTGAAATCACTAGGTGTGCTGAGGTGAATCCATGGGTACTCAACATAATGACAGGATCATCAGCTAATGCCTACTTTTATAGAGTTTTAATATTCTAATCACTTTTCCAAGAAATAATCTTTGTATTTAAAGGTATAAGGACAGTCTTACAGCCAAAAATGTTAAAATAATATTATGTTACCCTACGAGTCTTGTAGACAATTAGTTTTAATAGAATGTAATACACCAATCTGATTCACTAAGACAGTGAGGTTTTCAGCTAAAAGAATTACAGAGGCTATGCCTGCTCATTATATTTCAGCTCTAAGCCAATTCAGATTCTTTTCCTCAGAGTCCTCAGGCTCCTCTGCTTGGTGTCTTGATTAGGATGGCAAGGGAGCCCAATGGTCCCTTGTGGATTGCATTATGATTTAAGCCCTTCCTGTGGCTGAGGTTCCAGCATAACTGTGGAAGTCAGGACACACACACATTTGACTCCAGACTCACTTATTCTTCACTCCTTTACAGGAATCCCTATTCTTTCCCATCTAAAAGACAGAGATAAAGCCATGCCTGAATGCCAGAAGTCTTAATGAAGTGATGATTGTGCAGGTTTGAAACCCCTACCAATACAAATATCTGTACAAAGTGATGTCTTTAGATAGCCTGCAAGGAAAAAGTTGTTACTATTAAAATAATATTTTCTTCAAGCACTGCTAGCTTCTTGGCTGCTAGGGAGTTAGCAAAATCTCCCTGTGAAAAGGTGAGAGTAGGAAAATACCAATTTATATCCACATACTGTGCAGCCTATTGTGTCAGCCATTTGTTTCTTACAGGTTGTGAGTTCACTGTTTCTGACAAGTAATGCCATTCGTATTATAGAGACAGTGTGTTTGTCTGCTTGCTCGCTCGCTTTCTTGTTGGTATAGATGTGCTGTTCAACATTTGTTTCTCCTAGGACAGTCTCAGAAATATCAGATCACAGAATCACAGAATATACTGAGTTGGAAGGGATCCACAAGGATCTCAGATATGAACCAAGTCTCTGGAAAGGAACTAAATCACAGAATCACAGAATTATTTAGATTAAAATAGACTTCCAACTGATCTCCATCTTATCAACTAGATCATAGCACTAACTGCCAAATCCAGTTATTTCTTGAACACCTCCAGGGATTAACCTGCTAAAAGGCTAAACTCATAAAATTATTAGTTGTGCTACAACCATCTAGTAAGCATCTAACAAATAAAATTCCTCAATAGAAAAAAGATATTTCAGAATAAGCAGGCAAACTTCTCTCATCATTTTGCAGATCACAAGGTCATATAAATTTTCAAACAAGAAAGTTCATTGCATCTGGGATAAGGTTGTGTATGACAGCACAAGAAAACATGATCAAATAAGAGTGGATTATTAACTGTATTCTGTAACAAATCTGCAAAGTCATTTTACTCATGTGCTTTCAGATATGATTAGATAGTAGCAATAGAGATATTTTCTGATTATATCTGAATGAAAATTCAAACATTTTAAGTATAATTATGAGGATTTTACTTCTCTGCTTGTGATGTTACTGAGATCCAAGTCTCCCTGTATTAGAGTAAGCAAGAAACATAATGTTACTCAAGTTACATTTTCCACTCGAACTGGCAATATTATTGTGCATTCCTAAGCCACAAGAATAAAATCTTTGGAAACTAAAATCAACCAACAGTACATACTGGGATGTCAATGAGCCATAAAGGTTATATATAGATTTATATAGCAGATAAATATTATGCTGTCATTAGACAGCAAGCAAAAGTTTAATATTTGGATCCTATGTCAGATTTCTGCAGAACACTACTTTCCAACAGAGAGTATAAAAACCTCTTCAGGAGGACAGCAAATCAAGAGATAGCACTCAACAACCAGGCAGCCAAATCAACCACACATTTCAATGTTAACCTCAGAGGGGATCCAGCGAGAAGTTTATGGTGTAAAGGGACCAAGGAAATTAACTTGATCCCTTCTGTGAGTTCCTTGTAAGCCTGAGAGACAGTAATATCATCAGTTCACACTATAGCTGGCACTGCAAGTTCACATTAGGTGTTCAGGAAAAGTCATCTCAGTTGCTTCAGTATTTTTGCCATGTATTCAGCTTCAATTCATGGTGGCTTCCTATTATAGAATTAGTGACTATATTAAACAGTGAATTCTTCTTTGGGGCTTTTTTTTTTTTTCCCTTTTATGGCAATTTGCTGTGGAGTTTCCCATTGTTCCTTTTGGCTAAATTAGGGAGCTATGCACAGACCACTTCTGTTTTCCATAACCCAAGAGGGGTTAAGAAAGCTCATCACTGTTAAGGGCCAACCACTTAATATATTTTCTTTTAGTGAAATTGAGCCCAGATTAAAGTAATTTTTCCTTTAATTTTTTTGTCCTTCTCGTAACCTAAATCACTCCTTCAGACGTGTACAGAAGATCCAAAGAAATGTCCTTTTCATCAGGATGTTGTCTCCCATAAATATCATGAGTTCTTTCTTTACAATATGATGGCCAAATTGTAGTACTGATCTTTCTTCCAGCCTCCAAACAATATGTCTGAACAACCTTTGCTTCCAAACAGTATGTAGACATTCTAGTATTCACCTATTTATATTTAATTTTCACTATAATCATCATCATCAAGACAGTGATATCACAGGTTTTAAATTTACCACTGGCTAAATTTTATAGGCATTCTTATCTCTGTTGTCAAATGTATTTGTCTCTCAATGTTTTCTCTCAGGACAAACTAAGTTTGTGGCTATTACATAATGCCTTTGCCATGTTTTGTTTTGAACTGCAGTCTCTGGGTTGGTTTCCATAGAACATGCAAGCCTTGCAGAAGGTATGCGTCTATCCCAGGCATGTGTTCCCATATTCAAGCAGTCGAGTCATACTCCTTTACTTTTCAGCGGTCTCATGAACCTTTACATAACTTTGATAGGAAGCATGCAGAGTGCTTGTACTTACAGCATTTCTACCAAATAAGCCCTGTCTAATGACTTGCAAGTGTTTTGAGGGGTATGGGGTGGGTTGGGGAGACCAAATAATTTTATTGTTAGTGGGGGTCAGAATGGATGTAAGGACACGTATTGTCACTGAGCGAGGCTGAGTGTAAAACCCGCACTGCAAGACTGACTACAGGGCTGCATTCCGATACAGAAAAAAGCCACTATGCTGGCCTGGAGGCCACGGACTTCACCCTCTTCCAGGCCCACTTAAATGCTAGTTCAAAGAATGAAATTGATCCTATCCAACATACATAGTCTTGGCTAGGCTATTACACAAAAATCTAATGATGAAGTACACAATGCAAAATTAGTCTAGAACTATAACTTGAAGGACCTACACATAAGGCTCTTGCCATTATCTGTTGAAATTTTATCTCTTATTAATATTACCCACAACTGAAGTGAAGATAATGGCACTATTTATTATGTCATTTCCTGAACCAGTAGCAAACCACAGACCAGTAGCTGGACGAAGCACATTTCATTTGGTAAGCAAGAATAGTGGTGTCACCTGGACTTCACACATAGTCAAAGCTGAATACCCCACAATCTGAAAGAGGTTACAAATGTAGAGGAGACAAAGAGATAAGCTTTCATGTTTTATCATTTGCCGTTTTCAAATTCCTTAACCTTTCACTCTTTTGTATGATTCTTTACCCTTAAATGCTGAGCTTATTAAAGAGTTAGAAACTGAATAAAATGAAAATGTAAATGATTTTTGTTTTATTTTCAAGTTCTTTTTTTTTTACCGTGATGCATAAATTTTGGGGAGATCAAATCATCATTTGATTCCCATATGTTCACACACCAACATTTTGATCTGTGTTTTTTTAATCTACTTTTACTGTCATATCAGAAACTATCTGTTATTTAGATGCAGATTCTCAGCAGTTCTATTAGCTTACACAGCATCCTCAGTGCTGTGATACATCCTTATTAATACCTCCATAAAAGCTTCTTGAAAAATTACTTTGTCCCCTTTAGAAAATTTTATTTTGTCATGTTAAAATCAAACCATGATATGCTTTAATAAAGACCCTTAAAAATATGTGGCTTTGTTTTCTCAGTTTAGGCAATGTTTAAACAAAATGGACATGAAGAGGAAAGGTTCCTGAAAACTGGAAAAAACTAAATGTCATTCTCAGCCTGCAGAAAGACAAGCAGAAGAAACTGAGAAACTAATGGTCTGTCAACTTCACCTCAGTCCTCTGGCACAAAAAAAGAAAGAAAATCTGGAAGCCATTTCCAAACACATTAAGGAGAAAAAATATATATTAAGAAGAAAAAGGTGATTGGATGAAGTTGATGTGCATTTACAATGTAGAAATAATGCCTGATCAACCTGATAGCCTTCTATGATCTGATGACTAACTTGATGGATGAAGGGAGAACAGAGCATGTTATTTGACTTCCTAGACTTCTATATAATCATCATACACAAACTATGATGAAGTCCTGCTTGAATAACCTGATCTCTTCCTACAACAAAGTGACTCACTGGATAAGGAAAAGGCTCTGAATGTTGTCTATCTAGACATTAGTAAAGCCTTTGGCATTATTCCTACATCATTCTCCTGGAGAAACTGTCTATTCATGACTTGGACAAGTGCACAGTTCACTGTCTAAAAAACTGTCTGGATGGCTGAGGCCAGAGAGTGTTGGGGAACGGTGGTACATCCAGATGGTTATTAGTGGGATTGCCTGGGAGTCAGAGCTGGGGCCAATCCTGCTAAACTTCTTTATCAGTGATCTGGATGAGGGGATTGAGTGCACCCTCATTCAGTTTTCAGATGACACTAAGCTGGATGGGAGTGTTGATCTGCTGGAGAGTAGGAAGGTTCTGCACAGGGATCTGAACAGGCTAGATCCATGGACCAAGGCCAATTGCATGACGTTCAAAAAGACAAGTGTCAGGTCCTGCATTTGGGTCACAACAACACCCTGCAGCACTACACACTGGAACAGAGTGGCTGGAAAGTGACTCAGTGGAAGAGGACCTGAGGGTGTTGGTCAACAGCTACCGAACATGAGCCATCAGTGTGCCCAGATGGCCAAGAAGGCCAATGGCACCTTCGCCTGTATCAGCAATACAGGTGCTGGTGTGGCCAGCATAACCAGGGAAGTGATTATCCCTCTGTACTCAACCCTTGTGAGGCCACAGCTCTAATTCTGTGTTAAGCTCTGGGCCCTTCACTACAAGAAAGACATTGAGGTGCTGGATCATGTCCAGAGAAGAGCAATGAAGCTGGTGAAGAGTCTGGTGCACAAGTCTGGTGAGGTCGTGGTGAGGTGGTGATTGGCCTCTTCTTCCAAGTAACAAGTGACAAGACAAGAGGAAATGGCCTCAAGTTGCACCAGGGGATGTTTACATTGGATATTAGGAAAATGATTCTTCACTGAAAGTGTTGTCAAGCATAGGAACAGACTGTCCAGGGAAGTGGTTGAGTCAACATCCCTGGAAGTATTCAAAAGACATGTAGACGTGGCATGTAGGTACATGGTTTAGTGGTGGACTTGGCAATGTTAGGTTAATGGTTGGAATTGATGATCTTAGAGGTCTTTTACAACAAAAATGATTCTATGATTCTAAGTATTGGCCAGATAAGTGGGGAGTGAGGTTGACTGAAAACTGTCTGAACTGTGGACTTGAAGGGTTGTGATCAGCAGCACTATATCCAGATGGAGGACAATCTTTATTGGTGTACCCCAGGGCTCAACACTGGGGCAAGCACTGTTCAACATCTACTAGTCCTGGGCAGCATTAGGAAGGGTATGGTTATCAGACTGAGAGAGGAGATTTGTGGTCAGCACATGTGAGACATTTGCTGTGTTGTGTTCAATTCTGGATTTCCTAATGCAAGAACAAAGACTTACTGGAATGAGTTCACTCAGAAGGGATGCAGAGTTTATTAATGGTCAGGAGTGTCCTTCATTTGTAAAAAGGCTGAGAGAGCTAGGACTGTTTAGGCTCAAGAAGAAAAGACTTTGGGGCAATCCTAGGGTATAGAGGAAAAATAAATAAGCTCTTCTCAGTGGAGCCCAGTAAAAGGACAGGAGGCTATGTGTACAATCTGAAACACAGGTAATCCTGTTCAATCATAAGAAAAATGCTGTTGTCCTATTGAACACAGGAGCAAGTTTCCAAGGAAGGATGAAGACTCTCCATTCTTGGAGATACTCACAACTTGACTGGGCGACTCTCCATTCTTGGAGATACTCACAACTTGACTGGGCACAGACATGGGAAACTAGTTCTGATTGACCTTGCTCAGAATAGTAGTTAGACTAGATGATCTCTAGAGGTTCTTTCCAACATCAACTCTTGTGTGATTCTGTGATACCCACTAGGAAGTTTTAGTGCTAGAAAAGTCTGATAGGAATTTTAAATGAAAGCACTGTAAACTTCACAATGTTTTCCACTTCAGGGGGAAAAAGGAAAGAAAAATTAAAAAACGAAATAAAACAAGACCACACCATCACCACACTCTTGGGTGCCTCTCAATTAAAAACTGGTATTTGTTTGAAGTAATTCTTTCAGAAATCCCAGTGTGACTGAGACTATTATTAAAGCTTTTGTTTACATGCATTAAATTACAAGAGTTTTCAAGAAATCTGTTTTCATTCAGTTATTTACTGTCAAAAACAGGTTTCTTGAGACCAGGGAGAAGGCTGCTTGTGACCATATGGAATCCTCTGACCATCACAGCTTCCCCTTAGAAGTTCTCATCTATTTACCTTTTGCAGATGCAAATCACTCTGACTCACTAACACTTTCCAGGGCAATAAAAGTTTATAATGCATTTGGAGACCACTACACAGGAGAAATTAGTATTTTCCCACCACACTGTCCCTTCTCTCTCACCTCCCAAGGAAATCTGAAAAAAAATCTAATACTATGTATTTGCACTTGAACTAAAATAGCAGTTACATGAGAGTGGAAAGGAGAGAGTCCTGAGGCTGGAGCTAACTCCAGACATTCAGCGATCGTAAGTATTATACAAGCTTGTAAATTAAAGAGTGTATAACTCATAAACCAAACATCCCCCTCTTTTTAATTTTTTTTTTTTTTCTTTTTTTTTT
>VXBX01003191.1:146518-179118 GCA_013400415.1 Scytalopus superciliaris | reverse complement strand
TTTTTTTTTTTTTTAATTGAAGCCAAATTCCACTTTCAACCAGCAAAAATTCCTCACCCCCACTGCCCCACTGTTGGGAATCTCTGGAAAGGCCAGATGTTGGTGGCAGTAATTCAGGGCTGGATGAGTGCCTGAAATACCCACTGCCCTCTGGAGGATGATAGTGTGGCTGAGCTGCTGGAACTTTCCACCAGCACAGGCTGTAATGCATTGTATACTTCTGTTGTGGTTTTGCCTAAGAACAAATGGGGATTGAAACTGGAAACTACTTAATGGTGCAAAAAATTAACATAGCCCCTAAAGGCTTGGAAATTTAAATCTGAGCTTGTACTCACTGATATTCTGTGCCGTGTCATGTTAATTCATGTTCTATTTTTATGTCTTGTTATAAGAAATGTTGCTTATTATAGAAGGGAAAAATCTGTCAGATATGATCAACACCTTCATGTCTATGAAAGTAGCCTTGCTATAGTCACACAGGCCTAGGATTTAAGAGAAACAAAGTTTTAGGGACAAGTAATTTCTTCCCTTTAAAAAAACCTGGCACAGGTGGAAAAAGCACATGCCTTTCAGGCACAGATATTCAGTTTTTAAATTCCAAGGTACTGAAATATGTACAGTTGAAGTAGGGCATAATTGATGAATATGTGTAGTCATGTACTTAACAAACTGGAGAACCAAATTAAAACTTAATCTATAACTAAAGATTCCCATGCTACTAAAAAAAAAAAGGACAAATAATGAATGATGAGCCAAGACCGAAGTGGATGTACAAGCATAAAATGTCGTAACTCTTCAGATTCACAGAAACATTTTCAGGTAAAAGTAAAACACAGTATTTCTGATTTATAAACATAATTTTATCACCAAAACAAAAAAAATGTTTCCATATTTTATTTTTCAGTGAAGCTGCAAAATGTTAAACAAGAAATAGAACTGTCTTACGACCATTGTAAGCCATAGGTTCCAGTGCTGGTACTTGCAAACTTCAGAGATAAATTGACTGCACACATAGTAAATATGATTGGTCCCTTCCTCACTGTAGTAAATGGAAACACAAAGAGCCAGAACAAACAGCAGAAAATAAATTTGAGGTTTTTGTAAAGTGAAGAATTTTAATAATTGCAATGAGTTAACATAAAAGTCTTTCTTAAATTAAAAAAAATAAAAATCAAAGCCCTTGAAAAATGACAGATTAAATAGCCTGGCAAACAAGATCTAATAAAAAGCATGAGGTATTCTATTCCATTCAAAATTTTAAGTCATCTAATGATCCTCATAAAAAATATTAATATGAAGAAATTTGTTCTGGAAGGAACCAACATTTTTTAAAAAAGACCATTTGTATTGAAACTTTCCAAATTCAGTCTCTCAGTAATCCTTGCTTTCCCTCAGAAAAGAAGAATGGATAGCCATGAGAGCATTGGATTGCACATCTCCAAGAGGAAGCCTTTTTTAATTTTTTGCACAAATAGATGATCCACAGCCAACTTATGATGGGACGAGATATACAGCTACCAAGAACAAGAGTAGCAGTGCTTTCTCCCTCCCTCTCCCTCCTTCCCTCCACCAAAATCTGTCTCCCTCCACAACACAGAGCTCTACTAGATCTTATGGACCACTCCTATGAACATACTGCTGTCCATAACCCACCCTGAACTTTCCAGATCCTCATCCACCTTGCCCTTACTGGCCTCCTTCAGTCCTCAACACCTCCCTGCACACACGCCTTGAAAATTTTGTGTCCTTATCACAAAATTAAATTTTGCTCTTGGAGGAAGTGGAATTTGATGCTGTCTCCAGAACTGAAAAGCCTTGAGTGGGTCCTGGCACTACATGAGGAATTGTATCATTCAGTGAGGAATGCGATCTGAAGAGCCCTATTCAGCCTACAAATCATTTACTCAAAAGACTACAATAGACACCAGGCAGAAAATAGTATGAATACAGAAAAAAAAAAAAAAAATAAAGGCAGCCTCAATCCTGCAAACACTTACATGTGTACTTAATGTAATGTGGATGAATATTGATTTCAACAAGAGTGCTTATATGCATAAAGCAAGGCATATGCATGCTTATAGGATCAAGGCCAAGATTGTTAAGTACTGAAAGCTGAGCTTTAATGACTGATAAAGCAACTTAGAAATACACCAAAATATGTCAAGGAAATATTCAGGATGACTGACTGGTTTCAATGCTTATTGAAGGGTATCTCTGCTCTCAGTCTGAAATAAGAAAAATAATTTGTTAGTAAATTAATAGCAGTCACATAAAATTAGAATGTAGCATAATGTATGAGCAAAAGAACAACACATATGTTCCTAAATAATTCTGTCTCATGCTAGAATGCATCCATTTCTGTTAATACAGCAGCTATTGAAAAGTGTACAAAAACATAACAGTTTATGTCAAGGAGCTGAATTATCCTCCCATTTGCAACAGTCAGGGAAAATTAAAGACAAAAGGGAATTGCTCACAACTGAATTCATCCTGCAAGTATGAGTTGCAAAGCCAATGGGTGACCGTTTCAGACCCTTCTGTACAGCTTAAACAAGTTTGTTTCTAATGTAGGTGGACTTACTGGCCACATGCTCTGTGTCATAGTACAATCTGAAGCACTGATCTAACATTTTACCAAAGTTACATTTTTCTTCAGCCTTCTATGAAAAAGAATGGATGTGAAATGCTTTGTGAAAACACACTCTGGTTTCTGTTTAAATGCTCTCAGGGAGACTGTTTAATTGCGTAACCAAAATGACAGTTCTGGACAGTGACTGGTAACTTAATGCTGGAGACTTTGAAAACCTAAGTCTTAATTCCCCACTCACTAACAGCATAACTAATTTAGCAGTGATTAACATGGAAAACAGACTCTTAGCTCAGCTTGAATGCGGAATAGATACTGTTTTCAATTATGGGGACTGTTCTGGTCTGCAATGATCTTGAGTGAGAATGCACTTCTCATGAGCAGTGCTGGGCTGACAGTGGAGAATACTTCAGGTTTCCAAACCATACAAATCACACACCTAAATCTTTTTTTAGGAGTATAATGCATATATTAGAAAGCCAAGATAAGGGAACTCTGCAAGTATCTTGCAGGAAGGAGACAAGTCTCCCAGGGAAAGAGGCTTGGCTGAGCACTCAGCTAATATGCACAAAGTCCTTTGGTGAAGACACTGTGATCTCTCTATCTCCCTGAAATGAGATGGTGTAGCCCCACCAGATGCCCGGTGTTCACACTGGGTAGAGTTCCAAACTGACATGAATCTCTGAATATGAGATGATGAGTAAGTGTCTCTTCAGATCTGGTCAGGTCTGCTAGCATGACTAGATCATGACTACCAGCATTTGGTGAGAATGGCGTTTTGTAGGAAGCTTCAACTTCCAGAGTTCCTCAAGGAGCTGTATGAGCACAGGATTTCTGCTGTCTGTACTCTTTGTTCTAGGGCGATCAAAATAACAATAACCAAACATAGCGACAAATTTTTAGGTTTCCACCTACAGTGCCTCACTGGCCAAGGAAATAGCATGTCATCTACTGAACAGACTGCTTATTCCTGCCTATCTAGGGGACTAGGGTGGCAGAGCACTGGAAGAGGCTGTCTAGGAAGGCCATGGAGTGTCCATCTCTGGAGGCATTCAAAATCCTCTATGCATTCCTATGTAACCCGCTCTAGGTAACGTGTCTTGGACGAGATGACCTCCTGAGATCCCTTCCAACCCTAGCTATTCTGTGATTCTGTGACTATTGTAGAGGCATACACTCACTTGTATTATTTTTAGTTCAAGGTAAGTTCTATTTTGATGTCTAAGGACCTCAAGAATTGTTTGCATTCTGACTTACTTTTTTCTCCCTTCTCCCTGCCATGTGCCTGCTTGAGGACCTTTCCAGTTTTTCTTCTTTGGTTTAACAGCAATACTAGTCAGTGACTGATGTTTAGTAGTCTGCAAGACACTGAGTATCAGTGTAAGAAAGGCTATAAAGAACAAATTTAGAGACAAAAGAAGTAATAGGGGTTTTTTTAGAATGTAAAATGGATTTAAAAAAAAAAAAACAACAAACAAAACCACACTTTGTCTGTATTACCCAGTGCAGAATTGTGCTGATTTTCCTCTGAAATTGTGATTTAACATAGTGTTCTTTGCCCTAGCCTTACAGTTTTTGTCATGTCTGTATCCTTCAAGAAAAAGTAAAACAGTATAAGAACAGCTCAGTGAAATTAAACCATTATCCCAGAGAGAACAGGGAAAAAAAAAACAAATAAAAAACCAAAACCCAAACACACTTGTGAACTTTGAGGATGGAGCTTCAAAATATATATGTTCACTTTAAAACCAGTTCTTTAGCTGATGAAAATCAGCATGTCTCCACTGAAGCAAATGAAATTATGCCAAAACACGCCAGGCGAGTATTTGACACTCAGTTGTGTGCAGCAATTCCCTGGTCTGTGGCTGCTTTATGAACAGTTGAACTGGCAGTTTGCTCAGGCAGGTTTTCGACTTGTCCGTGGAACTGCAAGGATTTTCTCACCTCTCATCAGTGTGGATCTGCAGCCAACATCTTTAAAAATACATACCAATCTCATTCAGCTCAAAGTTATGTACTAAAATGAGGCAAGCCCTGAGATGAATTAGAAGAAAGGGCCTCATTGCACACTTGAACTCTATATGCGGCTTTCGTTGACATCAGTGTGAGCTGTGTCTGCAAATCAGTGGCCCCCTTTTGTTATGGAGTAACAAATCTTTAGCACACAGCCTGCTTCTGACAGAGTCAAAGTCTTCCTTTGAACAAGCACATTCTTTCCTCAGATTCACGCAAAGACATCAACCAGCACTGCCAGATGACACACTCAGAAAATCAGGATGCTGTCCTGGACCAGCAGTGCAAAAACTGACTGACAAGGACTGTGCAAATCTGGAAAAAATCAAGACTTTTACCACTTATGTGAGATATCAGGAAAAATACTTCCAAAATAAGAACATCCTAATTTTAATCTTGGTAACTAAATCCTAACACTAACTAACTGACAGCAGCACCAATGACAGCATAAATGTGTCTGAGGTGTAGGCAAAGAGTATGCAGGGTCATAATTCAAATTTCTCAACATGCACAGTTAAGGCCATATTTTGCAGGAACTCATTAAGCAATGATAAAAGGATAAGATTTTTCAAGCATTCTCAGCATCCAAAAACTTCTGTTCTGGCTCTGTAGGTAACCAAATTTTCCAAACATCTTTATTTCCCCAATGTTGAAAAGATTTGCAAACCTGTGTCTCACTCTTGAACATTTCTGAAATGTTGATGTGCCATGCACCTCACTCAATCAAGAAAGGTACTTTGCTTTGGAGTCCAGTAAATAAACACCAGTCACAGAGCACACACCACTTACACATAAAGCAAATTCTTTTAGTTCTCTGAACTTTCAATCATGAAATAGTTAAAAATATTGAAGAGCAAGGCCTATCAGCACTGAGAGAGAGTGAGAGAGAATGGAAGGAGGAGCGTGGTATTGCACTTTGCAAGCTCAGCAGTTCTTCAGATGTGGTCTGGCATGTAGTTCTTAATGTCAAGCAAAAATCAGCTCTTTTCAGTTGTATATACAGACACATGCATCAAGAGAGATGGATACATTGATTTTAAACTCTCTGAAGAGTAAAGTAAAGCAGTGTCATGTACATCTTTAGTAGATCAGCAGTTACATACATGAAGTTATAAAAATTTCATTGCTTTGTAGTATTTCAGCACTAAAACACAAGCTGTAAGTTTCATGTATGTGACATCTAGGATGGGTTTTCTCTAAGAGGACACTGATGATGATGTCATTTGAACTTTCTACTTCACTTTGTCTCATGGTTATATTTTTACTGGAGTCTATAGGAACATTTTCACAGAAAACACTTCCATCCAAAAAACACTTTTTCTTCAGAGTGAAATAATTTCATTTAAACAGAGCAATTTTAAATTTTTTTGGGCTAGAAATTTTTTGAGGTCTGTTGTTAATTCTGATTAGGGAGAGAAAAAGAGAAAAGCAGTGGAGGAATAGAAAACCAGAGGACTAAAGATGCATGTGCACATTCATGTAGGTAAAAGAAAGTTGGCAGACTTTTGGGCAAATGGGTGAGAGGAAGACATAAATTCCAGAATGTTGAAACACAGGCATGAAATTGAATTTTTCTCCCTAGAAAACTGAAGCAGTTCAGTTTTAGCTTACTGGAGTGCAGGATTTCTGGTTCTTCTTCATTATTCCTTGCAAATGTTCCATGGAATGTGTGATTTCTTGCATTGTGCCAGACTCAGCAATGCCCATGCAACCAGATGTAACACAAATGTTAGATTGGCCATAACAGTTAATTAGACCAACTTACAGCAGAGATAGTATCACACAATTATTGAATGGTTTGGGTTGGAAGGGACCTTGAAGATGATCTAGTTCCAACCGCTCTTACATGGTCAGGGACACCTCTAACTAGACCAGCTTGCTCTAAGACCCATCCAGCCTGGCCTTGATTTTTATCAGTATGTGACAGGAAAAAAAACATTGTTTAAGACTTGGGATTGTGTAATAGGATTTGAAGTAATGACTAGGCATTTTCTAAGCAACATGAAGATATCCCAACTCAGCAGAGGAGGATTTAGTGATGACTGTGAGGCAAAGGGGTAAATCTCCACAGGCTGACCAAGTCATTTGACTCATCAATGCAGACAGATCTCATTCCTTTTGTCTTTTGTCATATATATAATGAAAGATGTAATCCTTTAATGCAAAGGAAACAAGACACAGAAGGTGGTTGGGTACTGGAACAGGCTTCTCAGGGAAGTGGTCACAGTACTGAACATGACAGAGTTCAAGAAGCATTTGAATGATACTCTCAGGCACATGGTGTGACTCTTGGGGATGGTCCTGTGAAGGGCTAAGGGTTGGACTCATGGATCCCTGTGTCCCTTCCAACTCAACATATTTTATGATTCTCTAAAGATATTTGGTTGGTAGATCCTTGTCCAGACTGAAGCTCTTATGAAAGATTTAGACAGAGTGAAAATGTGTGTGACTTTCTCAGTCTGCATGAAGCAGCATTTGATTTTTCACATTATGTCATGCAAGCTTAGAGTAATAAGAACCTATTGTTTCTACAGAAACTAACAATAAAATAAATGCATCTTTGACTGAGAATGCCCACATTTACACAGGGAAATGTACAGGGGGTTGCATAGCCCTTCTGTAGTCTGTTTTTACCATCTCCTTGAAGAAGAGAAGTTTTGTTGTGCTAACTAAAGTAAATGTGGAAACTTCTGTGCTTTGAGCATAAGTGAGCCCAAGGGAAACCTATTTAATAATTCAAATGTGATGAACCATAGCCATTTTTCCTGTCCACTCCTCTTTCCAGTTATCTGTCCTCTCTACAGCTTTGTTTTCATAAGTATCATATGGAGATTGTCCCAGTCTTACGGTAAGTATATAATTCCTAACATTGACAAAAAACTCGGGGGCACTCAGCAAATGTGATAGGTTGTGAACACAGCATACTCAGCCTGGGGAGGTGATTATCACAAAGTCACCACGGCCCAGCAGCTGGGCAAAATTCAAAAAGGGCTGGACTTTTTCAAGCTGAAAAAAATACACTGAGAAATATTATTCCATGTGTGCTCATATGTATTTTAAATACATACAAACATACATACATTATGCATATATATACATAAAAGAAATACGTGAAAAGCAAGGCATGATTCAGAACTGAAACCAAACAGTATTGATACTAAGAAAGGTGTTTCATTGGAATTGATTATTCCTCAGCTGCCCTGTTCTGCTTTCTCCTCTAAAGCAGCCTGCATGATGGTTGAGAAAGATCATTTCCCTTCTATGCCAGTTCCTAAAGGCTGTCAGCAAAAGGCAAGTTCTCAGACTTTCATGCAAGAACCCAGAGCCTTGAAGATAAACCTACCATACCTTCTGATTTAGCTGCGATTCCTTGTAAAAGTGAAGCATTTACAGACCTGCAGCATATGATAGCTAAAACCCTAGAGACTTCAGGTCCAGGACAGATCATAGAAAGAATGTAGACTTGTAGAATGGCTTGATTTGAAGGGACCTTAGAGATCATCTAGTCCCACCATGGGCAGAGATGCCAGCCTCAGATATCATGTCTGGTTTGTCAGAGCCCTGATTCCTTCACAGTGTTACAATGCACATCAATTTAATCAGTTTAGGAAGCTTTTTAAGCTATGCCATCCTTTACAGCTCATGACTCACACTTCCACTACACTGTCCACAGAGTGAACACAGCTCAGGGCCAAATTTCAGTGGCAGAGATGAACCTCAGGCTTTCTGTATACCATCTTCCCTTTCAGCTTGTGACTCTGGAACAGATAAATCTAAGACTCTACAAATTTATTTCTTGCCAATACAGTGTCCTGATGTCACCACCTGGGCAGGTAGGGTAGAGAAAGGCAGACAGTGCAGGAGGAGCATAGCTGAACCAAAGAAATGTGCCAAGGAATTCTACAGAGATGATCGACCTCCTGGACTTCAGTCTAAGCTTGAGTTCAAGCAATGTTGAGATAGCATTTGAAATACACATAGTTTTCATCCCAAAGCCTTTACTTATTGTATCTAATAAGAATTTTAAATTTAGTGTCCTGTGTCTAATTTTTCTATTTGAAGAATTACCCTCTTTATCACCAGAAGTCCTCCATAAACTAGCTGCAAATTATCTATTGATGCTTTCTTTTCTTCTGTTTCTTTTCCCCCACAATACAATTCTCTGCTGTATAGCAATTGTATTTGCCTGGGACTATGGAAAGAGTTAGGTAAATCAATTTTATACAAACCATATATTGTATGCTTATATAGTTTCATTTCCAATAAATAACCTGGAATAGCTAGTCAACTTTACATGCAATCTTAATTTGAGTTTCATATGCATAACGGAAGCAACGAAAAATGGGACAGACTTGAGAAGGGAAGAAAGATTATATGGCTACAAGCACAGTGCGATGTAAATTCATTTACAAGGGCATCTGCATCTGTATGTCCAGTCAAGTGGCACAGTGAATTGCGAGGGGATTATTGATTTCAAAATGACTTAACTGCAGTCATGCAGTACTGAGAATACCTTATTGCTTCCCTTAGCTTCATGTACCAATTCGATCATATTTTGTGTATGTCTCAGCAGTCACACGTAACTCCTGAAAATAAGGTGATTAAAAGGGCAACAACCTCATTAAAAAAAAAGAAAAAAAATTGAAGGAAAGCAGCCCCTCACCACATAAGAGACCAGGTTTGCTCTTTATTTTCAAGTGCCCCAAATAATATACTTACCTTTTTGAATACCTCTCTTGAAACAATTAAAATGCAATTTACAGAAATCCTGAGCAAGAACCCTCTGAAAATCAGGTCCTATCAAACTGGAGTTACCCAAACACATTTCTGTCACTTTTAAGGTTTGAATGTCTAACTTCTAGAGTCAGCATGGGTAAAACTTTCCGAATATGTACATTACATGAAGATAAGAGAACTTTGAAATGGCCCATTGCAGGCTTTTAAAACATCCATGTGCACACAGGTCTGATAATTTAAAAAACTATTTTTCAAAAGAAAGAGCACCATCTCCCCTAACATATGGATTAAAATTTTTACACTGTTCGTAATTAAAATACCATGACAAATTAAGAGCTGATAAAAGACCACAGCTAAAGATTTATGTTCTCCTTTTTTTTAAAGCATTTTTAAACTTTACCAAATGTACTGTGCTCCATGTACTTCATCTCTAACATCTGAATCCAGTTAGCAATGATTTTCAACTAACAGGGTGTTCCTTTGCATCAAAATGTGTAGCAAGATCTCTGTGTTACGCATGTCATCTTATGACAGTCAGTTAGCTCTCTTGCTGAAGTGCATTAGGAAACTGTTTTAAAGAGCTTGCACCTTTTGTCAGAGTGGTTAAAAAAAAAAGAAAAAAACCCACAACATTGTTTAACAGCCCTGTATGTCTTACCGTTATACTCCCCACCTTTTGCAAAGGTCAGGGAAGTGTCATTTTGTGACTGTACTAATTTATTCAGAAAGCACAGCTTAACTCTTCCTGTGACTTGTTAAAATCATGACAACACCATATCGGGTGGGGGGAGGCAGGATTCAGAAGTGTAGACAACACACGTTTAGTGAGTAGCTTTTTACTTGTATCTTACATCAATCACTCCTGACAGTTCCAAGGAGAAATCCTATCTGGACCCTAAAAATCTATTTCCTTTTCTCATGACAGCTGTGATTAAGGCAGGGCAGCTTGTACCATGCACTTCTTTAATGATGAAGGCAGTCCTTCATGTCAACTTTCTTCTTAAAGTTGCAGTTTCAGAAATATTACAATGCGAAATATTTCCCCTTTTATTTGTTCTGTGAACATTTCCAATAAAAATCAGATTTATTAGGATGTTTTACAGAACTATCTCTAGAGGTCCACTGCAGCCAGTAACAAACTTCTGGTTTCCAAAAGGTAACACTGGTTACTTCTCAGCAAAGCACCTGGTATTTCTAAAGAACAGAAGAGGAATCATAGTGCCAACTTGTCATCTGAAGTCACCCTCACACTGCTTTGTATAATGTGAATGGGACGTGAGAGTAGTTCAGTGCCTCATGTTATATTAGTGTTCTGCTCAGGGCAGTGTAGACTCAAATCTCATTAAATATGGTTGTTTGAAATGACTTAGACATTGAATGGCATTGGATCTGTATTATCAGTACTTACAGTAGGTCCAGAGGCTCATTGTCTGAGTTGTATCAATGCACATTTTCACTACCTTTCTTCGCTTATCTGAGAAATAGCCACACTAGTTAAAATTAGAAATGCTCTAACAATGAATTATCTGCTGCTCACTCCTACCCATAGATGATGGCAAAAAAAAAAAAAAAAAAAAAAAAAAAAAAAAAAAAAAAAAAAAAAAAAAAAAAAAAAGAAAAGCCCTACTTTTTATTGAGTTAATAATTACCAAACTTTTGGAGAAAGAAAATGATCTATCTTTATATTTCTGATATAACACAACACAGGCCTCCTTGACACATGATTCAGCATCCAATAACTAGAGTTCAGGAGACAAGAACAAGTAATATGCTACATCAGAAGTCAAAAAAGCTCCCTCCTTTCCCTCTCTATTCTTACTAGACTACTAAAGTTTGTACCAGAGCCATCCACTGATTACTGAACACTTTCCAGCACTTCAGCTTCAGAAGTTTTTTCTGCTCTTTATGAACGGCACAGTAATTCTGTTGGACCTCAGATGGGTTTTCAATGTCAACCTGAGGTCAAGTGTGTGAATCTCAAGACAAGATCAGGACACATCTGGAGGACTGTGCATTACTGTCCTACCCTATTAAAAAGCAGCAACAACAACAACTGCTTAGGAGTTCCTGGGGCTGAGCCTGACAGCGAAAACAGATGGATCACACTTCAGGATTTAATTTTCAGATGTGATTCCCCCATGCAGATGAATGGTTGGCACAATTTATGATCTTAAAACAGGTTAATTTTGAAAAGTCAAATTCTGTTCTATGATGTACGAGACATCATAAGAAGCTGTGATATGTGTGACATATTGTACATTGGAACTCTGTGTGGTGCAGTATCTCCATTGGATTAAACTCAAAGAGCCTCACTGGCTGTGCCAATTTGGATAGCTGCTGACCTGGCTGCTCACCTTTCACCCAGGTAATATGTTTGCTTTCTTTTACCCACCAGAGCAAGCAGTAAACCAAAGCTCATCAACATCATAGCATCTTCATAGGTAACTGACACAGCTTTAGACAAAGACAATTAAAAATAGGAAACAGGAAAATAACTATACAAAGATTATCAGGTTCTCAGTGACTAGTTTACACACTTGCCTCCTTAAATGTGGATCAGAAAAGTCATGTGTTGCTTATGGAAGAAAGCCAGTGCCTTTTAAACCCTATTCATGATAAAATTCAGCCTGCCAGCCAACCATATACTGCAGATCAATATAAGTCTAGTGCTTGCATGAGTTCTTGTGGCTTTTTGTTTGTTTGGGATTTTTTGTTATATTGCTATTATTTTTGTTTGGGGTGTATTGGGGAATATATTGGGGGTTTTGGTTTTAGGGACTTTTTGTTTTGGGGTTTTTGTTTGTTTGTTTTGTTTTGTTTTCTAGAACTGTATATATAATCTTCATATAAATCTGTAATAGAGAGGCTACTTGCTCAAATATTCTCGCCCCCCCACACTCACACCTACATACATACACATGCAAACTGCTCCACACATCATTGTCATACCATAGGAGTAAGCAGAAAAAGATAATGAATCCCTACATATTTGCCTAAAGAAAATGGACTTATTTCATAAAAGCCAGCTATATATCCTGATGAGTTTTCTGCATTGTATTTCAAATTAGATGCCCAAATATTTTTTGAAGTTTCTGCTTGTTCTCAGTTAGAATCTTTTTAGACAAAAGTTTATTCACTTAAATAAACTTTCCTGAAAACTGTTCAGCTAGAAAATACCAGACCAAATTCCAGGTTTGGATTTTACAGTGATGCCATAACCTTTTTTTCTTCACAAGGTCTCAGAAGCCTATCTGTGTGCTTTTCACTTTGGCAATATAGGTTCATCTGTCGTGCACACCTGTGCCATTACTGTTGGAGAGATGAAAGCACAGATGAGACATAGGCAGAGTCTGGATCTATAAACTCTTTCCTTTTTTCTGCTTCAACTTTGCAATAATTCAGCTCTCCATGACTCCATCCTGTTTTCACAGTGGCCCATGTGGAAACACGAACTATTGAAACACTCAGATCTATATCTGCAGTTGTCTACCTTTCAAGTAAGTCAAGGGAAGCCAAAATGCAAAAATAAACAAAAAGTATCTGAGAAACAAGTCTTTGCATCAGACGAAAGAAAAGGATTATAATTTTGTTAACAGCAAGGTCTATCAGTTGTCACTTAAAAAAAAAAAAACATTTGTCAAAGAATTACCATCTGGAATATAGACTTTTTAACAGTAATTGCTGCCTGAAGAATCTGTAAGATCTTAACTCCCTTAAGTTTATCTGAGCACTATCATGCTTTTATTGGATTTCAGGCTAAACAAGTCTATTCTAAGTAAGTATTACCCATTATTCTTCATTTTCTGTTGTACCTGGTGTTTCTTCAATTAGCCAATGTGTCAAAGCTTGACTTAATGATAGCTAATCTTCAAGCATTGTCTGTTAATTTTCTCTGTCTGTTTCTGGATCAAGACAGAGAGCAGGAAACTCCCCATTAGCTAATATATCCTTACAGCTCAAAAGCAGAACAAAATAGAAGGGAGAAATAGATTCAGCTGAGGTTTTCTCCTTTCTGTGGGAGATAGCACTCTCTTCTAATCAACTCGTATCATGTAGTCATCTGCTCCAGCCGGCATGAATTAGAAAGAAGCAACCATGATTATAAAGTAGGAAGAAAAATAGTCCTGATTATTCCAATAAACTCAGAATTTGAAGCATTCCGATTGTTTCTTTCTTTTTCATTTTCCCATAGCTTTTCTCTAGGAGGAGGTGAATTTGCAGCCTGGAGAAAGAACTAACATTTAAAGGTAAGAAAAACAGAGGGTTTTTTATGAAAAGGATAGGAGCTTTACCCATATTTTCAAGACTTCTGGTATGAAGAATGCATGAACAAATACCAATAAGAAAACCAAGGTAGTCACATAACTCCCCAACCTACCACAAGGATTTTTTCCCCAGCCCAGTGGAATAAGGAAAATTTCTTTAACAGAGAACAATCATTCCCACACATCATTTGCAAGTCATGGACATCAACCCATAATAGCTAAAGTCAAAGGCCCAAAGGCCTACATAATCTAATTAATCTATCTCTTCTTATCATAAGAGTCTGTCCTTTCTATCTGAAAGTACAGTGAAATACATACATATTTTGTGGATTGAGGACATATTTCACATGAACTGCAATATTTATGAACATAGTTATGTGTCTGGATGCATATAAGTAGCAGTAGTTGTTGCCGTTTGGGAAAATAAAGGGAATTAAGGGTCTGCAACACAATTATTAAAATTTAAAATGCTAATAGCATCCTCTAATTTTTGCTTTCCTTCAGATGACAGTTATTCTTATCAACAATCATGTCTCAGCAATGTCTCATGCATTAGACCTATGGCAGTAAGGCAGAATAAACATGTCCTGCTCCTACCAACAATGCAGCTTTACATTCATAAAACACACATGGGCCAGATTTTCTAAAAATAAATTGCAGTTCCAGGTACCTAACTTGTGAAACTTAAAAATAATATGATTTTCAGAGCACAGATTTTCAGTCTTAAATTACCTCCTTCCTCCATCCCTGACCACCTCAAAACTGACTGGCTCAAACTTAGTATCTACATTTAAAACTGTGCTCAAAATCACTTTCCTCCCATTGAATACAGAAAGCAAGTTATTTGCAAGTAGACCATTGAATGGTTAATTTTAAAATGGCAGGCACAAGATACTTCTGACCTACATAAAGTAGGTTTAGAACCCCCAATACCAGAAATACACTGGAGAATTAGAAATGCACATAGCTGCATTTAATATAGGTTTAAAAATAAACCTTCTCTAAAACAATAAACCTGTGCAGCATTCCCAGTATGTATAATTCTCTTGAAGGGCTGCAGCCATTAAGTATCTTCAGCTAAATTTCTTAGCCAATAAAAGTTGAGTCAAAGAGAGAATTAATAAATACACTCCAAATCAGACATTCTTTTGCCTATGAGCCCACTCAGCAATTTTTCTCCCAACTGAGTAATTCCCATAAAGAACATTGTGACTTGCACTAATTAGTTAAATTTTTTCTTCCCCCTGCCCTGCTTTGTGTTGAAGTATTTACTATATTGTAAAGTAATTGGTTCAGGGGTTAATCCCTGGCTTTCTTTCTGTCTCAGAAGCAAGTGTATACAAATATGTCCAGTCTTTAGAATGTTATCACAGTGCCCTCTCTTGTCAAAAGTAAATCAAGAGGGACTAACAACAGATAAAGGGTGCGGGATTTATTCTTTTGGTGAGGGATGAGAGGGGAGGGAGATGTTTTGTTTTGGTTGGCTGTTTTCTGAGTGTTTTTTACACACCAGATTCAAATCTAACTTTTTCTCCAAAGACTCACTAAGCAGAGACACCTTAATGAATTGCTCAAATGTGTTGCTAAGCTGCATACGAAGAACAGACATTCAGGAAACTGACACCAGTATCACATATGTTTCATAGCATCACGTTTTATCCTTAACCCTGAAATTCAATTATTTGCTTTAAACTGTAACAATAATTGCAAGATTAATCCAAGTCTATGATACAAATTAACTTAATTTGTCTGCAGTTGTTTAAGAAATTATAAACTTTTGAGTGTATAAACAGTTGTAAATGCTGGGAATAATTCAAAGGCTTTTGCATTGGAAATTTACATGACAGTTATGTTAGACAAATTTAACAGCAAATAAAGTTAAGTATATCTTCCCATTTTCTTTTAGCACGTAAAATCAGCAGTTTTCCAAAAAAAAAGAAAACTTGGTTTTTCTGTGAATTCTGCAAGTTAAACTTGCCACAACGATGATGTGTAAAATGGGAAGGAAGATACATAACTTGGAGTGACACACCTGAAGGAAACAGCTCCCTTTATAGAGAAATGAGGATTTAAGGTATAGTCTTTTCCCTAGGTTTCTGTTGGAATACAGAGGTGGACATGATTGAAATTTGCATTTAAATGGAAATGGTTAAAGGTAAAGGCACAATGTTTAGAAAAATGAGAGTATCCATTTTTCTAAGAGGGAGGCATACTGTTATTGTATACCATTAAGGTGTCACAGAGCCTAAAAATGTTTAGAAATATTAGACACTGCTACAGAACAAAGAACAGCAAAATGCCATTTCGAAATGACTATACACTGTGAATGAATTTGACCGAACACTACATCATATACAATTGTCTTTAATGTTTTCTGCTGCCATTACCTAATGTGAGTCCTGTTCACTAAACAGTAGAAGATGTATTAGATAGCTTTCTGATACTTTTCAACTGCAATGCAATCCAGAATCCATTCATCATTCTATCCTGGTGATTTCTGCAGGTGTTTCTCCATAGAATACCACCAGACCCTAAAATGTTTGCCTGGTATACATTCTGAGAACACACTATGAATTTTAATTGTGTCACATGAAAACCCTGATGGGTTTCTGTGATACCAATGAGGAAACACACATTTTGCTGAAGACAATGAAATACAGAATGCAACAAGTCATGGAACTCAAATCTCGCGTTGATTGGAAATTGCCTTAGTAAATATTTGTGTGTGAATCTGAAACAGACACAAGAAAATATTTTCAAGAGGAAAAGTAGAAGACAGAATTCTTCTCAGTCTTCCTTTCCCAAATGAGAAGTCAGCAAATGAACTTTTCATATGTGTGGACTCTATATTTATACACACAGGCACAAATATACAAATATTCTATATTTATGTAAGTAAAGAGTGTAAGTGTGTGTATGTGCATGTGTACCCAGACAATAAGAGATTTACTCATCCTATTTTAGAAGGTTTGGATCTTTTCACATCTGACTTTTTAAGGCAAGCAGAAATGATGAGGCATGAAAAGATTGTGGTGTTTGACATTTTTTTTACTACTATAATTTTTCTCCAGTCTTTTCCCCTCACCTCTTCTCACCTTCGCTAGCCTCTCAGTCACTAGTTTTCAGTTATGTTAACCCTCTACTTTAAAATAGCCTTTTGCAGCTAAAATCAGAAGGTACTGAAATCTCAGTCAGCAGGATTGTTTTCAGAGCATTTCTTATCTGTGAGAAAACAGAAAAGACCAGAATTGTCAGCAATAGAAGCTCCAAAGAGAAACTAGTTTTAGCTATCACAGAGCAGTTTGGATTCATATTTACCCCAAATCTACTAAGGCATTTTAACAGTCTTTCCAGCCTTTCTGAGTCTATAAAGGTGAGCTTCAACCCATTCACCTGTATTCTTCCTGTACTGACATGAAAAACTTTCTCATTTTTCCAAGGAGGTGGCATTTTGGGGTTTGTCAATATTTCTTCAGCAGAGTGACTTAAACTCCAGTGCTTGGATGGTGTTATCTCATGGGAGACAGTGCTTCTCCCACCACCAGTCCCCCTCAGTCTCCCAAAGTCTCTTGATAATAATAAAAGAAAAAAAAAAAATCTGCCCATCATGGTGTTCGCAATTAAAATGGAGGCAAAGAATGAATACTTTGCCATCCTCCCGTTGGGCCAGGATCAAAAACAAGATTCATTTGCATATCCTTGGCCATGAACCAAGGTTTATGGTTGTAAAGCCATCAGAATATATGGATAAATCAGCTCTGGGCTATACTGGTAAGGTTCTCTGTTTACAGAAAAAAATCCCTTGACACTGAAGACAGTCTTTAGCTCCTGCACACTCAAAAGCAATGGCCATGTCAACTGACCATTTTTGCACTCTTGATACCAATGTAGATTGGTGTTATGCCTGAGAACTTACTCAGTCTTGTATGTGTTTGGTAAGGCATTTAGCAAAAACACAGCGCCAGTCACAAAGGTAAGTTATAAAATGGTAACACCTTCAGCAAGAACTAGATTTATATCATTGAGCAGCTAGACAAAGGAGGTGGAGGACTGCCGTGGTCTTTATCCACAGACCCAGGTGTCCAGGAGCTAAAACATATTTTTTCTCAGGACTTTGCTGTCCAATTCCCAGAAAACTGGAGAAAAATATGCACCAGTGGCACCAGAGGAAGTCAGATGAGCACCTTTGTGATTTACTGTTTTCATCCTGGCACAACTGGTTTTGTTAAGGCTGAACCCTAGAATGAGTCACACAGAGATGCAGACTCCAAAACTGGGTCATTATTGCTAAGAAAAAAAAAAAAAAGCAGAAAAATTTAAATCTTCTAGTGAGCTCAAACAGATAGAGCCCCCATAAGAGTCCACATTTTTATTTAAATGTCATGTATACCCCACATGAAAAGCCACATAGTTCAAATATATACATCCCCACCATTAAAGATTCTTTTTTTCATACACCTGTGAGTGTTTCCACTTCCCAAGACTTCAGCAGTCTGAACTGCCAGGCACAAAAAATAAAATTGTAATTGAAATACAGATAAGATAGAAACCTTTAATTTACCTTCTCCCTGAGCAACAGGACCTTTCCAGCTGCATCTGATATACTTTTCTTTTTCATGCCTGGGCTGGTGCAAAATTATCTTTAGATAAAATATTTTAGGGATTTGGGGACTTTGTGTGCCTCAGGACAAAGGACAGTGTTTGTGAGAAGATCACTGCCCTCTTTTTGAGGCAAAATTCCACCCTTATTGAAATTTCAGTGTAACAGAAAAGTATGCCATTTTATTACCATACTATCTGTCATAGACTGTAGTCACTTTTACTACAGGAATGCTTGAACATCAACAGCTGAGTGTCAAAAAGAACTGGTAGTAGAAGATGACCTGTATTTTCCCAATAAATCCATTGGTTAGTGTTTTTTTTTCAACTTCTTTTATTTTCTTATCCAAGTGGACCTTTTTTTTAGCACACTACAGAACTATATGCAAAACTCATTCCAGGGAAATAGGATTATGCTGTAACTTGTCCGTCTGGTAACACTGGTTCTTTCAATATACATTTGTGAATCAATAAAGAATAAAACCAGGAAATATTGAAGAGAGAAGAGAATTGTATGACCCCCCCAGTCAGGACTGAAAATAAACCACTTTCTACTAAAACAGTGAATAGGTTTGAAATAAACTCCTGGAAGCATATATTTTCAGTGAAAATATATGTCTGCAAAGCTTTTCAGCTAAGCAAATGGGAGACCATAGCAAAATATGGTAAGACCAACTTTGAAGGAATTATGCTGATTTATAACATCTGATGATGCCAATAAGGGACCTCTGCATAACTGAATCTATTTTGTAAGCAGCATTTTCAGAAGTGATTCTTAAGTATCTCTGGTCTTCCTTTGTTTCTTATTTTATACAATACACCTCTGCTTCAGGTAGGTTAGATCTTTTCTTCATGGTCTGCATTCTGGTTAATAATATTGTGGACAATTCAAAGTATGTTACTATGACAAACACCCGTTCCTAGTCTTGAAGGGCAGGGGCAGAGGGGTTTACTAACTGTCTCAGTTCACTTCCCACATGTGTGCAATGCTGTATCTGATCAAAAACCCCCTGCAAAGCAGTGGGAAGAATACTGAAACATCTAAGCTGAACTTGCTTGATCTTTTCAGGTCTCAAAGCCACTATTTCTGATTTATCACATCTTCCTATTAGACACGGTATCAGAGGAGTATCCCTTCCTCCCAGCCCCAGCCCCATTCCTCTTTATTTCAGATAATAGAAATAAGAGTGTTTTAATTGTAAAATCTTCCAGGGAAGGACAATTATTAATTATTTTTATTTGTAGAGCATAGTAAAGGTTCCTTCTCGGATCAGGCAGCATACCAAATCCATGAAAATCAATACATGTAACTAGTGCATGATTCCCACTACTCAGGAAAGAAACACAGGAAGAGACGAAATTTCACCCAGCATCTCAGCATCTGGCTGATGGTCCAGAGTGCATCACAACATGGCTTCAAGTCATAGAAAAAAATGAGAACATCCAGAATATTCTTGAAAATATAGACTCATATTGTCACTTCCTCATGATGCACTGAGTACTGCAATGTTAGTATCTGGATAAAAATCATCCCAGATTTTTTAACTGCTTAAAGTCCTTCCAAAGCAAATCAAATTTTCTCCATTATTCACTATAGCTACTGCAACAAGGGAATAAAAGTAAGAAAAAGGTTTTTTTCATACTCTTCAGAAGATGTCCCAAGCACTAGTTCAGACACACTGAGTAAGCACTTCTGCTCAGCCTTCATTCATTCATTCCTCTTTCGGCCAGAAAGCTGCGGATTAGGATGAAAAGGTATGACTGAAGGAGCCATGCCAAAACTGTGAAGAAGGGAAATACTTTTCCTTTTGAAAAGCCCATGCAATAAATTATTGCCTTCTTCCAAGATGTATAAACTACACAGTTGCATTTTAAAATGTTTAACCCGGGTGTGTTGATTTTGCAAGTATTTATGCATGACAAAACCCCAAATTGTTAAAAAAAGTCAACTGTTAAGCACGAATGAAATTTTTCATTGAAGCTAGACTTCTTTGAAATTGGGGTGTTTTGACTTCAGGCCTCCACACTTTAACGTATCATTTTACTTTTTCCCTGAACCAGTCTTTGTTTCCTATTTATGTGCTAATGTGATCCCTGAACAGTCAAAGAGAGTCATTGCTGATTATTTGCACTCAGTGAAAACTTAGCCTGTTAATAGCTGTAAAAAGAAGGGAAAAGATAAAAAGGGAGAGAGACACACAATAATAGATAAATAGATAAAGTTGGGGAGAAAGTTTGTGCAGAGAAAAGAAAGAAAAAAAGAAAGAAAAAACCCAGACCACAGACTATTCTTCCTCCTGCTGTTTCAGTGATAGCTATTAATGTGTTTTAAAGTCTTCCAGATTGGTCTTAAGAAATCAGTTATCCTGGTCCTTGTTTCAGTAGAAAGACCCATGGGAGCTATTAGCAGTAATCTAAGTTAATAAACTGTAAACTAACTTTTTTTTTTTAAAGGAGGAAAAAACCTACAACCTTTGACAAAATAATTGCACCAGTTATAAAGCAACCAAATGCCAGTTAACAGTCACATCAAGCCACTGGGGTGGAAAGAAGATATCCATAACCAGGCCTCTCCCAGTGAAACTGTTTGTTTTCTCTTATTTAAAGTGTTCTTTAGAAAAAAAAAAATAAAAATTCTTTGCAAGTCGTAAAATGTTTGAATAATATCTGATGATGCTTATCTACTGGCTAAAGTCTCCAGTTAAAATAAAGAGAGGATTTAGGGTTTGATTCACAAAACACTTAACTGCAACTTATAAAGCCCTTTATGATCAAGAAGCAGGGCATTAGCATGCAAAAAAGTAACTAGTACTCTGAATCCCAATATTTCCTATTCACAGAATAAAACTCATCATGTGCAACTTCTCTGATATCAGCTACGGTCTCTTGCCTACATATGTGAGAGAAACAATATATCTCCAAATGAGGTTGTTTGGGGCTCTAGAGACACAGCTCCCCATTGTCAAATATGCCGTTCTCTTCCCTGGCAATTAGCAGCAATATTCACACAAACACAGGAGACTGGAACAGTCGCAACTCTAGGTGAGGGTACAACTAGTTATTCTGATGATCCAAAGAATAAGGAAAAGGAGAATTGCACCTTGCAAGCAACCTTGGCATCTGTGTCTGAGAGGATCATGGAATTAAATTTGTTTTACCTAGATAATTCCAGCAAAATTAGCAATCCTTTTAGACATATAAAAGCAATTATTTGAGAGTAAAATCGAATTTTGGTAAAAATTTTGCACTGAATAACCTACTTTTTTGTTGTCTGTGTGCTTTACCTGGATATTCCTAATATTTTTAACTTTAGCTGACATAGAGATTTCCTCAGAGAAGGCTCAGTTCCTCTTCCTCCACCTGAATTCCAAATGAGGGAGCATTCTCATTTTGTGGTTTTGGGAAACTCTAGATGGAGTTTTCTCATTTGGACATCTTCCACAAAGTCAGAAGGGAAGAAATTATACAGATATGAATGTAGTTCAATCCTCCAGCTCAAGTAACCCCCCTTAGTGTTAGTCCAGCAGCACATAAAAACAAAAAGCTTGAATCTCATCTGGAAATTCCCCTGGCATTAATGCTAGGAGGGACTGCAGGTGAAAAGGTGTTACAAGGAAAAAGTGTCTATATAGAGATATATTATTCCTGGCATAACCCAAAAGATCAATTTAGCCTTAAGCAGTTCAAGGGATCCTGAGGACCAAAACCTTTTTTGCTTTCCCATTTTACTTACCATTCTTTGTACACCCATATGTAGGCTTTACAGTCAGACTGATACTGCTTTGTGTGCTGCATATTTGATCTCTGCTGGCCAGTGGCTGGCCAGTGCTCAAACAAGGGTTTTAAGTAGTTTTCTCAGAGAATAAAAAAACGGAGAATATTTCTAGCTGGTCACACATTGCTGGGCTGCACCCATTCTGGTATTCCTGCAAAGTACAACAGCAATGAAGTTACAAAATGTTGCACATTGTTCAAATTATTTACTCTGTGTTTCTGTTGAATCCAGAACAATGGGACCTACTTAAAACCTGGGCTTCCGAACACTGCTGCCCTAAACACAAGAGTTATAGAAATAACACATAATAATAAATGGAGGCCCAGTGGTTCATTAAAAGAAAAAAAAAAAAAAAAGAAAAAGCACACTTTGCCACAGTGCATGAAAATAAATGCATTAGAAGGATGGAGGAAATTTTATTCCTACTTTGTTCAAATGCTCTCTATAGTCAGTCATATTTAACAAATCCTATTGCAGCCTTGGTGAAACACTGTTTAAGGCCATGATATGGCAAGGGAAAATGGTCCTTATTCCCTTAAGTTTTGGCCTTTGACCAATATTTGTTTTATTAGGCCACTACAATAACAAATGCTTTGCACTAGGATTCTGAGCATAGAAAGTATGTATTTATGCCCTAAAACAGGTAACAGGACTGGAGATACATAATAGTCAAACTCTTCTGCTTATGGGCCCACTGAGACAATCCAAGCAGAATGCCCTTGTCAAGGATATTTAATATCCTGAGCAAATAAAATAAACTGGCCTACTCACACCAGGAGTAAAATCTGAAATCCACCTGTAGTCAGTGGTAAGACCCTTTACTGACTGCAATGGAGTCATGATTTCACCCCAGACACACATGAAGTGAAGGACCTTTGGTAACTTGTGTGGGTTTAGGGGAAGCCAGAAGCATCTGCTAAACCAGGCCCCTCCAATTCCCTGCAGCTGCCTTTCATCCAGCTTACAGACATAAGGCTCAATAGAAAACCCATCAAAAGCAATGGAATCTTTTGCTTGGACACTGCTGGCTTTGAATTAGGACTATGGAGAGAAGGCAGATCATCATTCTTCCTTACTGAAGTATTGAAAACTTGTCCTTTAATAGCATTAATTTAATACACACTGAATACTGATAAAATTCTGGCTATACATGCTTCCATCTGGCACATACCCTGTGGAAGCACATCTCAGGCTACGTATTGCTCTTCCTGGGGGCTGAATGCTTTGCACTTCTTGTTGACTCGGGCCATTAATGCTAAATTATCTACAAGGGCCCGTTTGTTTTTAAAACTCCCCAGTCTGCAAGTGAGCATGCAGATTTTAAACTCTGGTATGAGAAGTCCGAAGTTTTCTATGGGGATTATTGAATTTTTACATCACAGCCAATCTGAGGGTTTCTAAAGCCTTCAAACAACTGACACCATATGTCTGGGTACAATGGAATCTACAGAATTATCAGCAACAGCAAAAATGTCTCATTACACACTGAGAGCTACAAACACATAACAAGTATATTGAGTAGCACATGTACTTGCAGAGAAATTAATCGACTCAGATGCATACAAAGGGATTTCTAAGTGCTAAAAACATATTTCAGAGAAGAAATGCACTATGCCAGCCTGTGATTTGCAATATAATAAATAATCCTCCTAAAATTCACTTAACTTTCCCTCTGCCTAATGTGAGGCTTCACAGATTGTACAGAATATGCTTTGTGTGACACAACATGAGAAAAAAAAATGCTTTTACAGGTCAGTAAAAAATGTTCCTAGAATCCTGGCAAATACTGCAAAATGTATTGTATTTGTATTTACTCTGCTTACGTATTTGTTTGTTTGTCACATGCCAGCAGAATTCTACCAAACATTCACCTCAGATACTTAGCAATGTCTACAAAATTATAGCTGTGTTTTCTGATGGGGTGGGGAATACAAAGCGACAATTCACATTTAGAAATCTGGTTTCATGAGAAAAAAAAAAAAAGAAAGAAAACAGGATAAGAAAGTGCTGGCATTATTTATTCACTTATTATCATACAATCTGGACTAAGTCATAGGAAGAGAAATTTTTATGAGTAACTTAAAAATAGTGAGATATAAATGGAAATAATAATGGATAATAATAAACGGTAATTAGCAGTGTTTTTCACTGTAATATCATCTTTTATCCACAATGATGCAGTATCTTAAAGAAACAGGTTATGAATACTGAACCCTTGAATATTTTACTCACACAAGTGAATGAATAGTTCATCCATAAAAAATGTGGGCATTCCTTTAAGTAAGTGCTCCCTAACATGAAATATAGGGTTCTCATTTGGCATAAAAGATGAGCCCACCAGTATTTCTGTGCAGGGTATATATTCCTAACCCTTTCAGTGGAGATGAGCAATAAAAAGATTAAATATCTTGCAGATCTGGTTACATATCTTCTAAAATGAGAACAATATAAATTTGAACTGATATTGAAATGAAATCAAATGCTTCATGAAAACACATCCATTTTTACAAATTGTTCACCTTTTGTGAAAACTTATCATATTTATTTGTAGTTCTTGGACATTTTATTTTGTTTAACCAAAGAAGCAAACTTTTTGTAGCAATCTAAAACTACTTCTCAGAAAGTCATGGGCTAATAGTGACCAAGGCAAGAATAATATCACTTACCTATTGAACAACATTGGACAGTGAACTGCTTATTTTCTTTAAAGTATTTTGTGGATTTTAATCATAACACAATTCACAATTCCAGACAGAGCAGTTTATCCTGTAACACCAGGCAAACTGATTTTCTTAAAAGGTCTGCCTTGTGAAAGTCATCTCTAAATTACCATTACTGTTTGTTTCAAAACTTTGATACTNTGCATTGTATTAGTGCTACCACTGATAAGAAATATCCGTTAGGATCCAAACTGTTCTGACTTTCACAAAGGGGATGATTTTCTTATTGCTGCTTTGTCTCCCAAAGTCTTAATTCAAACATGTAAGTACAGACATAAAGGCAAGCAGAATAAACGTGAAATATAAACACACATAATTGTTGAACCAAGTAAAGTTGTTTTTCCAGTTTTTCTGAACTTTTCTAGGCACAGGGTATGAAGAATGCAAAACAAAAATGGCTATTCCCAAAAGATTCTCAAATACAGCTTGCAGCATGATGAATTTGGGGTAGGTGGAATAATTATCAAGGCTACAAGCTTTTACTCCTAACTGAACCAGCAAATATTTTAAAGTGAATTTCCTAAAGATTTCAGAATTATTTTCTTACCCATTACCCATTAGCCCTCTACTGTTGCATCTGAGTGTAAATTTAATTGCTGAAGGAAAATTTTCTTCTAATTGCAGTTTGCAAACCTAATACAAACTAATCTTGAAAAAAAGCATCAATTCACTCTCAGTAGAAAACTTCAGTCAAGAAGTAGTATGAGTAGCACCTTATTTGTGCTTTATCAGTGAGACATGACTTGATTTGTGCACAGCAATAACAATATTCCTCCAAGCTCTTGTGAGTGTCTTGATGTCGGAGGACAGAAGGGAGGCTGGTTGTGGAGGGACAGCTAGATCAGTGCAGATCTGTGACTGCCTGAGCTCTGAGAACTGTTTGCTGTGTTTGTATGGACTCTGCTATGTTAAGGACTGTTTGCAGTTTGAAATCTGTATGAAGTTTGAGGATTTTGTCATTCTATATGTTTTCCCCTTGTTTCACTGTGTGTTCCTCCTGGAAACTTTTATCCCTCATGCCGTGTAACCCATCCCTGATTGGTCCCTGCCTGCAGCAGGGTACCATTCCCTTACATGGTATACACCTGCCTCTCTGTTGCCAGTTTTGAAGGGTCTTGCCTTGTATGGCTTGGGCTGGGGCTGGCCCAGACCCTTCCCCAAAACCTTTCCAGGGTGCTCCTGGGGTTAGGACCCAGTCCCCCGACCCTATTTAACTTGTAGCAGTTTGAATAAAGCTCTCTCTCGTCGTGCTCGCCCCGGCAGCACCCACAACACTCCTTGGAGTGTCTCCCTTTCTTTCTAAGCTCCCCCACCTTCCCCTCAGGGCGGCATCTTGAGACAAAAAAGGTAAGTAGCCATGTAACTGACCCAGCAAGTGGCAGGTGACAGCAAAGAGTTTGGGTTTGGCCCTCGACAGTGAAGGAAATGAGTCCTTTTATACGAGAAGATATGTGTTTCTCTGTGTGTTTGGGCACATATGACATTTGAATTTCCTTTAGGGTATGTCTGGGTTGGGTGCTAAGGAAGGCCATTGTCTCAGCAGGCAGGAGAATGCAGCTCTGAACGGGCTGCGGGCTCAACATACAATATTTCTCTCTCAGTGCAAAAGTATTTTTGTATTGCCACTGGGACATCCTTCTACAGAGCATGAGGTGGCTGTGTCTGAGTCTCAGGTTGGATGCTTTGCCTACAGAGATGGAAGTCCAACTTGCTTATCCTCTCCAAGGCGTACATCAGATGTACTACCACACAGGTCAGACAGGTTCCTACGTTTCCTTGTGGTGTTATGAGTGCAGTCTGTCTTGCATGTTTATGTCAGTAGGGAACCAATCATTCTCTTCTACTGTTGTTTCCTCTCTGCAGGTGCTCTTTCTTTCCCTCAGCTCCCTACTGGAATTTAAGCATCTTCTCACTTCAAAATGAAGAAATAAATCCACCACAGGTCACATAAGAAAGTACAAATCTAAAATGAAATCATATTGGGGAAGAAAACTAAACACTCTGAGTGGAACATCCTGAAAGAGGATGACAATTCTTCATGCACAACAGGAATGTACAAGATTTTCTTGTCTCTCACTGGACCTTGATGCTATGAGAGAGGGTCAGAGGGGAACCCAGGTGAGACACAGACACACAGAGGGGAATTTCCCTTGCAGTGACCACAATAAATGTGTTTGCTGAATGAAATATAAGCAAAGAACAAACACGTGCATTTTTTATATTTAAGGAAAAGCAAAGTATAACCACAAACCTTAACTCCTTTGGTTCTAACATTTTGGAAGCAAAAACTGTTCAGTTCTAATTCAGTCTCTTCAAAAAAAGACTTTTGTTACCAAGGTTACTTTTTGGACCAAAATTAGAAATCTGATTTACAGAAACATTTTTAACTATACTGAAAGTGCTGGTGCCTTTATACATTGATTTTAAGCTATGCTACCTAAACATCAGTGTCTAAAAAGTAGATTGTCCTTATTACTCAGGCATTTGTTTTTGTCGTAGCTGATAGGATGATCAGTTGTGATACTGCAGTTTAGAAAGCCATGCAAAGAAACTGGACAACCCTCAAGTTTGGTTTAATAAGCTTACTGTGTGGTGGGGACTGTTCTGAGAAACTAGTTCAGACCCATTGCACCAATGCACTTACCTGGTTGCTACAAAGAGTTCATGATATTAAGGGATTCCAAACTTTTAATACATACCTGCCAAATTGTCATTTTTCTTCCTTTTCATGGCTCCTTAAAATGCAGGGAGATTGTTTTGGGCACTAGGTACTCAAGTCAATGTAGTCAAGCATGAGCATGCTAATTTTATGATGCCTGTAGAGTTTCCTAAGTCCCAAAAAAACTTTCAATGGTGATGAGTTTTTAAATAACAGATTTTTGGATCATAATATAGCCTATTGTTTCAATTAGAATCTGCAACAGGAAAGAATAAACTTCAACTTTCTGAACTTTTCTCTGAAGCTTTCAGAGACCAAGAGAACTCTCAGAGGGGCACATTGTTCCATAAAAAGACTTGAAAACTGTATGATAAACTTCCCAAGCTTTTATTTGTCTCCTTTTTCATGCTGCATAATGGAATTATTTCTGATATCTTGACATGTTGCAGGTGGAAGGTGGTTTCCTGCCTGCTCTGCCCACTAGCAATTGATTACAGTGGATTTCTGGATATGAAACTGGGGTAAAGACTGCAAAATATCCATTAGATTGACATTGTGAGACATTTCTTTGTGTATTGCACTTTATTTGACTTAATTTTTTTCTTTATAATTGTTTCCATTTTAAGATTGTCGTTGAGTATTGCAGTTTTTACTGTAATCTTTTCTTTTGATTTTTCTACTTGTATATTTGCATTTTTCCTAAAAATCTTAAAGAAACACCTGTTTTATTTTAAGAACAATATTTAATGCTCACAATACTTGAGTGTCTGTTGGAGGAGAGAACTATGAACAGTGGAAGGATCGCCTCACAAACACACATCTGTGACTCCCTGACCCCTGAATGCTGCACCTTGCTTGCATATGACTACTGTTACGCCAAAGGACTGCTTTACAGTTTAACAATTTTACCCTGTTAGAGGATTTTATAATGTTTTATGTTTTTCTTTTGTTCTCCCCTGTGCCCTGCTGGGATTTTCCACCCACATGGCTTGCAACTCACCCTTGACTGCCTCCTGCTGGCAGCAGGGTCGCATCTCCCTATATGGCATACCCCTGCCCTGTCCCCTCAGTTTTGGGGGTCCTTGCCTTGTTTGGCCAGGACCTACCCAGACCCTTCCCCAAAACCTTTCCTGGTCACACCCCGTTCCAGAACCCTGCCCCCGGACCCCATTTAAGCTGTGTACAAGTTTGAATAAACTCTTCCCTGCACCTTCCTACCTCAACCTCTGGAGTGGTCTCCCTCATTCCGTCCCCCACAAACCCTCAGGACTGCAAGTGTCACTCTTAAACACTTGGTTCAGCATTCTTGCCCCTTGTGTCAAAGGTGAGATGGAGTAAACAGGCCATGGTGAATCTGGACAGTGGGTTTGTTTATGAACCAGCAGAATTAGAGCTATACTCGTTGATCTCACACACTCACTTTTACATTACCCTCCCCCTAATTACATTTGCTAAATTTTTACTTCCCTTCTGGGAGGTTGGACAGAAGTCATGGTGGACAGTACTTGTCCCTGGTCATCCCCTGGCATTTGTTTTTGTGTGCTTGATTCCCCAGAACTTCTTCCAGGATCTCCCTTCCAGCCTTCTTCATTTTCTTCTTCTTTCTGAGACAATTTCCTTGTGTGAGTAGCCATGTGTTTGCTAGTTGTGTTTAACTCCTGTTTGTTAACTGGAGGATTCAAGATGGCACTTTTACCCAGCTCAGGTGTTACCAAATTTACAGCCACCCCATACAGACTGCAGCCAGCACGTAGCAGGTTTCTGCTTGGAAGTTCAAAAGTTCAATTTCAGACCTTCACATACACACACCTCTACATGCACCCAATTATCTGTCGCTTGTTGGCATTCAAAATTTAAACTATTTTTTTCACCTATATGCCATTCACTGACTTTTTTTAGCTGACATGCTTTTGTTGATTGTCTCTGCACTGCCATGGTTAAGAACAGTGGAGCTTAAACCCACGTGTCTCGTCCTGACCTTGTTTGGTTCCAAACATTCTCCGCACCTGCCTTTGTCAGATAAAGTGGAGGATATTCAAAAGACTTTAGTAAAGCAACATCCCCCGTTCAGGCAGCACAGAGCTCAACGTGGGACTGCCCCAGCCACCAGAGACATGCCGGTGGAGATGCAGCTGCAAACACAGCCTGTGGTCCTCAGCCTTACCAGCTCCCCCATAATAAATGAAGGCTCTGACCCATCGTCTTTCAAAACCTGATAAGTAAAACAATTGAAATTTATTCTATGGTAAAATATGCTTTAAGGACCCATGCTAAACGGGCATCCATACCTGTGTCACTGTGTGCATTTGCAGTCAGACCATAACAGTAAGATTAAGACCCAATCTACATTTCAGTGATTAGCACCTGAGGATGTATTTCCAAATACTAATATTGCTTTTACTAACTGAAGGATCATGTGTAGAAATGAGAGAAAAAAGGGGGAAAGAACCCAAGACACATGTTTATTTTCCTGATCATGTTTAACGAGCAATACCCAGTGTAAAAGAAACCAAAACCATACCGAGTCACCTTTATCTGCACAGATAAGTTTATGTAGGTCTGTGGGCAAAGCCCACGGGACCTTTACTGTAAAGCTCAGTAGGAAAACACATTCATGTTTTTGATGTCTAACATTCTTAGCACATAACATTTCTGGATTTTTATTTTTTTCCTGAAATAGTGTTCACACTCTTCACTGTTATTCCATTGGTCAAAAATGAAAAGAAGGGAACAAAAATAAAATAAAGCACCATATAGAGAGGGAGACTTAAATTGAATGGTACATAAAAATTCAGGACATCTATGTTTGATGTTAAGATTACATTTAAAAATAACCAACTAACAGTCTGCACTTTTCAAAAGACTGACGTCCTGAAACGCATTTAGATTGATGCAGCCTGAGCTTGAAGTTCTCTTGCTGAGTAAACAGTCAAGTGTTCTTAATAGGAATTGCAGTTTCTCGACATCTGTTGGGGAAAAGGGAATGGTGAAACAACAATTTAGATTGAGATTGGTTTTGTTAAATGCATTTAAATTCCAAGATTAGTGGTGTTCTTTCTTTTTCAATTAGCATTTACTTGCAGAAAGGTTACAGATGAAGGGGCTGAGAAAGAGTTCTTTGGGGGAGGGGGGTTAGCTCCCAGGGCAGTACAGAACGCACTAAAACGTGTAACACAGACTAGCACAGGACTTTAACATAAACTTACAACTTATGCAAAAGCGAGTGCCTTTGAAAAGCTCTGTGAAGGAGCAAAAAAATTAAAAGAACAATAACCGTGACTTCACTTTGTTGAGCTCCTAAGAACTAAGATGGAATTCATATATGAAAAAATATTATTATTGCCTTTCAAAGGAATTTTCCAGCCCATTCATTTTGCAATTCCCCATGCTGATTAGACTGTGAGAGGACTATGACTTCTTAGGGGTCACAGAAAGGTAAAAAGAAAAGAAGGTACAAGAAATTTCCTACCTTCTTTCCTCCTTTTCAAAAACCAAGCTTACTTTATGATTTTTGTTAAGAAAAGGAAGATTCTTTTAACCCAGTCAAACAGTTGTTGCCATTTTGGGGTAACTGCAGTAATAACAAAACCTGGAATTGTTTTGCCCTGTTTCACTCTGAAGCCTATGTCAGGTCTTGAGTCATTTCATTGCAAAGACAAAGTGATGGAGAAAACTCCAAAACCTGTACCATGCACCAGAATTTTTACCCCCAGTATTACACTTTTTTCAAGATACGGATTTCAACTAATTTCACCGTTTGTATCTGTAGAATTATTGACTGTGATATGTTGCTTTGTTTTTTTAAGATTTTTATCACTGTTCTTTTAAATATCTGTGATCATGTTGTTTTTGTTTTCTTCATTTGGAACATTTTTGGATTATTCTTCTTTTTCCTTTGCAAATCCTGGAAATACATGTTATTCCTTAGTCACTGTCAAAGCTCTCAGAGCTGAACAAAGATTGCTCAGTCCCCGTTTGAATACCTGAAAACTGTAAAGAGATATGCAAAACAAGATAAACCTCAACCCATTTGGAAAACCAAAGAAAAGGAAGAACTGCATGGAGGCATTATTTTCTCTCTGCAAATTCAAAAAATGTTTTAAAAGCTTATTTGATAGCATCTATAAATCAACATAAAGGCCTGTTGGCTTTGCTGTGTAAGTGCAAAAAGGATCATAAGGATCAACATGCATGTGTTTTCATCAATACAATGTGTTTGGTGTTCTCTCTGCCGGTAACACAATGTCATCCTACAGGAGTCCTGTTTAAATCTCTGTCTGAAAAAAAACCTAGCTGAGATTGATTGCGCTATTTATTGATCTCATTTGTATTGTCTTGGAGATTTCAACCTAATGCTAATCTGATGAAGTGCAGATGAAGTAGTCTGTGGTGGTTAGCACTTTGTACTTTATTGCACAGAGCCGTTAAAGGACTGGTGTGAACAGAAAGTATGAACAAACAAGTGCACAGTTGGTCCTGTGGAATGTTTAGTTCTCTAACCACAAGTAGATGTGATCACAAGAGACTTTACAGGAAACTGGGCTTTGGACTCATGCTCTTTCGAAGGTAGTCCCCCACCCCTTCCTTTGTTCTTCTCAGAAACATTTACTTTTTTCTCTATGTGTCTCATAGACAGTAGCAGACATGTCCTCTGCTTTCTGTTTATCACTACGATTTCCAGCAGACGTCCCTATCATATGTAGGATGCCACGTAGCCTGCCACCTCGCTTGGGTATTACAGCTATGCCCACGGTGTCATAGCCTGGTCACCTATTGCAAAGCCAGCACTGTTCAGTGGGCGACAGGAAATGTTTTGTTGGTGGCAGGTCATACAGGCGCCATGACAGGTTACACCATCTGAGAACCAGGCATACAGTACTGTGGTTTGTTTTGGAAGAAACAGGTAGCTTTAAGTTGTTATTCCTTGTCTTCTGCAACAATCTTGATCCACATGTTAGGACACTTGATCTGTTTCCTTACATCTCCTATCACAAAAAAATAAAGGTTTAGTTAAGCAAGTTTTACTCATGTTGCTAGTTCCACTATTCATAGATAAAATAAATCCTGCAAATTCCTCCCTTCGATTATTTTGTTTAATGCAAATAGTCAGATAATTTGCCAAAAACATTTCCCCCAAAAATGGAAGCTGTTAATTTCTTTGTGTTTATTTTAAAAAGAAGTAGTCTGTCCGCTATTAAAAAAAAAAAAAAAAAAAAAAAAAAAAAAAAATTTAAATTTAACAAAA
>VXBX01003191.1:81608-146418 GCA_013400415.1 Scytalopus superciliaris | reverse complement strand
TTTTTTTTTAAAAAAAAAATAGTGCCCCCTTAAAAAAAAAAAAAAAAAAAAAAAAAAAAAAGAGAAATATTTCAATTTACACATAAAAACAAGCACTAAATGAACTGTATGACATCAGCTGTATCTCTGGGAGGGGCTGTGTTGCTATAGTGCTCAGACACATTTTTTTTTTTTTTAACTTCTATCCTGTCCTGCATGCAGTAGGATTTATATCGGTGGCAAATCATAGCCTACAATATGTCTGTCCAGCTGTGCACATCATAGGGAAAAGTCAATCCCTGGTTTTACCCACTTGCCAGCCATGGAACAGACAGAGTAGGTATTTGCCCACCAGAGAAAGGATAACTCCTGTTTCACGTCAGGTTAGTTCACTCACCTGAGAGGTAATAGTTTAAAATGGACTTTTAGTAAGGTTTCTGAGTAGAGTGAGCGTGTTCAAGACACAGTCCAGTCTATGAAAATGTTGCATTTTGTATCATACTAAACCACACTGTGAATGATCCCAAGATCTAGACACACATTGACAGATAAATAATACTTTGCAGCTAGCTATCTTGAGGTTAGCAGCATGGCATGTGGTCCTACTTGGACAAGAACAGTGAGCAGCCTTGGATTTCTTCCTGCCTGGGAACTAGGTGAGCAACACTGATGTTCCTGCAGCTGGGGAAGGACATGCTGCTGAACACAAAGTATTCTTACCAGTAGCTGTGGGGATTGTGCCCTGATCAGGTTAGCTTTACTTATTTTAGACATACTGGGACTCTTTCCAGGAAAAGTTACCCGCGTGCAAATATACTTAACTTTTTCTCAAGCCAGTGGACCAAAAAGATGAAATGTGAAGAGCTGAAAGAGGAAAAACAATTTTCTACATAAAGGAGGAACTGTGGCACAATGAATTACATTTTTTTACTCATATTCCACTCAGTTGAATTTAAAGGAATCACAGACAGTGATGCCTGAAGAGAAGAGGCTGAGGAGGCAGAAAACTGAACCTGAATGAATCTCAGTCTGGAATTTGTGCAAGTTGTCCCCTTTACTTTGCTTGGGGCTGAATTTATTGCATATTAAAGGCTTTAATCAAATGCTCTGGGTCATACGAATGTATTTTTAATGCTTTTATGGTGTGGCATGTTCTAAGGAAAAAGTGTCATCCCACATATATCACATTTGTCTAAATTTGCATTCTCCCAGATGGCCACATTTATTGACTTTGTGAAGTTAACTGTCTCTCCCTGCTTCCAGCCAATCAGGGTTTGCTAGAGGATCAAAGAAACTTAATCCTTTATTGTTTCATCTACTGCTGAGAATGACCCAAAACCAAAATCTCTTGACACCAACACCCCCAAATGTCAGTCCCAGATTAGCACAGAAAGTTCCTGGCCCAAATTCTATTTTAATTTTTTGCAGTTTCCATGAGATTGAAAAATATTTCACCTGTGAACATAAGCACTTCTCTTGCTATCATGTTATTTGCAGCTTCCAATGTTAATCACATTTAGAGTTTTTTAAAAAAGCCCATTTCACACCTGCTGAACAAACTAACTTTCCAGCTATTATTCCAAATATACTAATTTATAATTATGTGAACCAGAACCTAAGCAAAGTATTTAACTCCCTGCATTCATAGAAACTAAACTTTAAACAAATTGCAAGAGAAAATCTCGTTGGTCCTTCTTAGACTGCTCTTTGCAGCTATCAGTCTTTATTTTAAAAAAATCACAAAATTCAATCAAATAAATTTCCTTTAAATCAAGCTAAAGGAAAGTGAACAACAAAATGTCCACAGTCTAGGTAGCTGCCAATTCCTTTTCTACTAATTGTTTAATCACTGGGTTTTTTTAAGTCCAAGTGTAATAGTATGGGAATTTAATCATCATTTCTATTAGTACAACTGCTTGAGAGGGTCTCCAAGACATTTTCTTTCACTTTAGTTTGCCCTGTGGATAAGTAGAGCATTTTGGTTCTGTATTGATTTGTCTTTTACTGCAGTGATCACCTTTCATTTTCAAGCATTCACCTTCCATTCATGAACATTAAATCCCTATTTAAAAGAAATAATAGAACTGGAATGGTGGCTCAATAGGGCAATGATCAGTGGAAGAACCCAGATGACTTTATCTGGGTCAGAACTTTATTTCATTAGGTTGAATAGTGATTTCTTGCTTTCCTCTTCTCTATCTCTCAGGCAGTGACAGGCCTTCCCTCTCCCTAAGGATGTGGAGACCAGCTGCCTTAAGATAAGAGAAAAGGAAGGGAAAGAAAGTGCATTTGTAAAGGACATTGGTCTACACGTGCAGTTTGCAGCATATAAAAGCCCCCTGTGTGTGAATATGGGCTAACACATCAGCACATGTCTGTTTTGAAATGAAGAGCAGCAGGTACATTTTGACACAAATTCAAATCAAACGTGTGCCTTTGATATCATACTGGCAAAACTCGATCATATGCTTTGCTAATCGAGTGTGCCGAGTCTCCTATGCTTATGTTTTTTGGAATTAAATTGCATGACTGTGCTTTGCTCTGTAAAATGTGTAAATGTGTAAATTATGTCAGGACAGATTGCAAATGCCAGTTGAAGAAATAAAAAATATGCTGCACTCATTGTAAAGAGTGCAGGGGTGTGGCCTGGGAGATGGTGAGAAGGGGTTAATGCCTCCTAGCAAAATTCCTGGAAGAAACAGATTGATTTATTAACTGTTATTTGTATTACCAGTATTAACAGCTCAGCAAAGAAAGACTAGAAAATCCAGAAAACCCCATTCAGGACTTAGAGCTGGAAAAACTGTACTCTACCAATAAATGTAGAGCGGTGGTTTCTACCTGGAAGATTTTGTTGTACTAGAGTCATGATGGAATAGGTGACTGTAGTGACTAAAGACAGAGTGTCTGAGTGAAAATGGCATGAAGTTGTATGTTGGCCCTGTTACAAGAGCGCACTTAAATAAGAACTTAAGACCGTTCCCTCTATGAAATAGCACTTAAGCAGAAACTTATGCACAGTAATGAACAAGAATTGCCCTTGAAACAGGGCCAATACATACAGCTTGCTTGATACATTATATTTACATTTATGGAATTATTTGATCAACTTTTAATGTATTTTAATTATATTTTAAATATCCAATTAAGTCACAATTCCCTCTGCTCCCTTATTGTTTATCTCCTCTCCTCATTCTTTCTCCCTCGAAAAAATTACTTGGGATTACTGTCCAGATACTCTCCTAGTCTAGTGTCTTTATCTTATGTGAAAGGGATCCAGAAAACCAAGGATTTTATTTGAAATTAAGGCACATGCAGGTCTCAACAGGTTGCTTCTTCTTTCAAAGTTTGATCTTTCTCATTTTAGAGACACAACAAATTTCTATTCCCATTTAAATCAGGATCAGCAAGAATTTGTCCCTGAGTTCAGCGGTATTAGCATACATCCCACTGCAATGGAATTGTCACCCAGGAGTGATCTTGCACCTCTTAGATGAGATTCATTTAAACAGGTATCAGATGACTGTGCTGAAGCAGATATGAGTTGATTGTGAGATCAATTTAAACATATGTCATTCAGAGCACTGGGAATAAATACACTGATTTTACATCTGTCTTTTTTAGTCCCAGCTACTTGTTTAAGTGGGTCGTGTTTAACCTACAGAGGTATATAATCATTTTTGTGCCTTTATTACTGAATGTTTAGTATTTTATCATCAAACATATTTTGTAGCAATGTTTGAACTTTTTGCTTTAATGGCTTGAACTTCAGAACAATACCTTTTCAAGAAGGGGAAAATCCTTTAAAAACATTGTGAAAAAAGGTAATCCAAGGAAAGGCCATTTGCTATAGATAACTAACTCTGACTAGATGCAATCTAGTATCAAATTTCTAGAAACCACAGGTTAAAGTTTCTCAGAGTTTATTTTTCAAACAAGAAACTGTATGTCTCTATGTGATGATTTTCCTTCTCCCAGGAGCAGAACAGACTTGTTGCTTCACAATGAGCTTCTAGATTGGTACAGAACTGCTTCACATGACGAAGTGTCCTTTTGGGCACCTAGGCATATGACTCAGTGATTCTGCATTTGAGAACTTGGATCCACACAAAATTTATATTTATTTGTGTAGCACCCACTAAGCCAGAATAGTGAACTTTAAGCTGTGGTGGTTGATGGTAGCATATGCAGCTAACAATTATATAGTGTAAGAAATTCCAAAGTATTGTCCCCTTACAGTGTTAAAAGCATGAGTATTGTCCATGACTTTTCATAATCTTGATATTGGAGTAGTTTTCATACATTTCATGTAAGAAAATCAGACCAAAAGAAAATATGAACCATTGCTGCAAGAAAGTCTAAATATCCTGACTAACTTAGAGCATTCTAGGAGTGTTGCAGCTTTTGGAGATAGACTAGAAGCACTGAATATGTGTCACTTAATTTCCAGTTACCTATGGAGAGCATCAGCAGCCTACAGCTTCAGGAACAAAAGACGCTTTTTCCTCTTCCTGCATGTAATCTGACACCTATCCAATGGTCTGACTTCTTAAAGACCAGTTGTTCTTTTCCATCCAGTTAATGGGAGGAAATTCCCATGCCATTAAATTCAATTAAGGTAAGGCAGTCTTATAGCAATCTACCAGACCACTATATATATTTCAGCTTTTACCGTTAATTAAGGTAATGTAACAATTAAGCTGACTATCTTTGTGAAATACATGATTATGTGAAGAATATTTCATCACACATTTCATAATGTCAGGTGTTTTCCGTTAACCTCTGTAATCTGATTCCCGTTATGGCTTTGGTGATTACATGCTGCCTATGCCAAATCCTATCCTACCACTATGAAAGGTTATTTTGTTTGACTTTATGTCTTGAACTTACTTTGTGGTGCTCCTCTTTTGTTTCAGTGGGGTTCATCAGCTAGCTTTGGAGTTAGCTTCATTTTAAAAAAGGACGTGGATGAAGGTGGTGGAAATACAAGGGAAAATGTTGTCACAGTGATAATCTGAAATACTATAGTAATAGTGATGTATTTGCAATGCATGTCTACTTAGGAAACACATGTTCTGGAACTGAATATTTGAATAAGTTGAAAAGGCTCTGCATCTTTTTAGGCAACTAGAAATGGTTTAAGTAAAGAATTTCAAATATAAAAAGAATGGAAGTTCATTCTTGGAAAGATTCTGAAAATTTTTAGCTGGATATTATTCAAATTGCAAAGTCCTGCAGACATCAAAAACACTGATAAGAAAGAATTACATCATCTTGGTCAAATAATTTAATTTTTTTATGTTTTTATATTATAATTATGTGATGGATTGTGACAGAGAAAATAGAAAATCTTCTCTGAAATGCCACTTTGAAATTAAAGAACAGAAGTGTTTTGGTTTGAGAACATTGTGATTTGTTGGGATTTCCACCCTTTTATTTTCATGCAACTCCACTTTTGTATATTCATCTTCTTTCACAAAGCTTTTTATTTCAAATGAAGCACATATTTCAAAGGAAAATAATATTGCTTCTTATACCTTAGCTACTGTGAATCACATTTCCTGTATTTTCTATGAAATTCAGCATAGTATTTGCTTTTGAAAATCTGACTTTTGATTTTGATGATTAACTGGTCCCATTAGACTATTTGGCCCTTTGGTCACAGGTCTGGCAATCATCCCTGTCCTCTCAAAATGCCATTCCAAATTGCTTTGACTAATATAATTTATTGGTGTATTATTATTAACTAGGAGTATCTACCATGTTTTGTCCCTTGATCAAAGTCATTAATTTCTCTTGACAGCCTTCGGGTGGCACTGAAGATGAAAAGAAAAAAGGGATATATTTTTCCCCCTTGTAACTGTAATCCTATAGTTGTGCTTTAAAGAAAATTTGGTTCTCTTTGTACGATCTTTACTGAGGGGGACTGTGTTGAGTTCTGTGGCTTCACATATGCATTTCCATGTATCCCCCTACAGGAGATGAAACATGACACTTCCTTTTTAAAGGATCCAAAAATCCTGCCCCTAATCCATAGATTTCATATGTATGTAATAAACTTTTATTGGTTTTGTGAGGATGAAGCTTCCCTTTCCAATGTGAGCACAATACAAACTTTGACAGTGTCATTAATAAAGAACTGCCTGGTTCAGATAAACAGGGGGAGTTTATATAAAGCCTTTCTCTCAGTTCTTCCATGGTATTCATGTAGTGTAGTCTTGCCATGGCAGACTTGCTGTGACAGACCCTAAAATGCAAACTGCCTGGAAAAAGAGAAAACTGGTGCTGCAAAAAAGCACACCACAGCTGAAAAACAGTTAATCATTTCCTAAATATCTATTTCTTCTGCTAATGGTAGAAACCTTTTGGGTCATGATAGTGAGCCTAATGAAGACAAAGGCAAGGAGCCAAATGATTACAGTAGCAGTAAATCAAGCCCACTTGATGGGCAAATTTTGAGGACTGGTATTTTGAATCCTTGATAGCTTTTCTTCAGAAACTCAGGCCATTATCTGAAGAACAGAAGGGACCCAGTTTGGAAATTCACGTGAATTTTGGGTCCCATTTCACCATAACAAATGCAATTCATCCTTTCAAACTCAGAGGTAGTCAGAACTATAAATAATATCCCAATAGTTTCCCAAGATTTTTTTGAAACAAGTATTCTATTTGGGTATTAATTCATACATATCTCCAAATAAAAAATACCAGTCACCACATACTGTTCTCACCAAATGGTTGTTTGAATTATAAGCCAATAAAAAACATAGCTAGGAATCATTTCTGCTTCCCAACACAGCACACTATTTTCCTTTCACAATCACTAGGATTTTACAGCTATTCTTACTAAATATTTACCAAACTGAGGTGAAAAAAATATCTTTAATACTGCTGTCATCTCCATTGAAAAGAAGTATTAATGATGAGTTTTGTATAAGCAACTATGCAGAAGTCAATTAAAAAAGGACAGTACTTTTGCAGAGATCTTTCTAAGTTTTATGAAGGTCTTTCGAAGTTATACTGTCTTGTTTTTGTGTATAACTTTCTGTACTCTAAAGATCATAGATTTCAAGAGTAATGGCTTCACCACTGCACTTAATGCAGTTTTAATGTATGGCTTCACCAGTGCACAAATCTGGATGTTAATTTACAGGGTTTTTTATAAATATTTTTAAAAAATTGTTCTGTTTCTGGAAAATTCTTGTGGAATTTATTTGTTAAGTAGAAAGCTATATAGATAGCTGCAAGTACCTATCAGTAATACTTTTTTTCCCCTTGAGTTTTCTTTTCCTTCCGCGCTCAACCAAAATCCCTTAAGAAAGATAGCAAACTCAAATGAATCTTGGGTTTAGAAACTATAGTTCTTAAATTATACATTTTCAGATGTAAAATAAGTATGAAAATCACTTTTTACGAAAATTCTAGTCATAGAGTAATTTATATCGGAAGTAGAGTTTGAAAGTTTTTCAACCACCAACACTGATCAGGTATAATTTAATTTCCAAATTATACCAGAGTGTTCAGGACCTTCTCAAGGCAAGTGTGAAAATCCCAAAGGACAGAAAACCCACAGTCTCTCCCAGACACAGTCCCCATGTTCAACCACTTTTCTTGTAAAAACTTTTCTTCATATTCAATTGATTTTTCCCTTACTCTTAAGTTGTGATCTTTTATCCATCTGTCTCTAAGCCTTTTGCTGTAACTCTCTGAGAAGACTTTGTCTTTCCTATAGCCTCCCTTTAGCTGCATCTGACCTGCATGTGTGCTCTGCCTAGATTCCCTCTTTAGTCTTTTCTTCTGGAAGTTTAACAAACAAAGCTCAATTCATTTATTTTCAACTCCATCCCCTTAAATAACTAGTGACCCTCCACAGGTCTCTCTTCACATTATCAGTCTGTCTCCTGTTCCGGATCCCCAAAAGGTGGACTCTGTCCCAGATGTAGCTTCACAAGTATTGAGTAGAGGGCAATAATTATTTCCACAGAACTACTGGCTATATCTTGTTTGTACAGTCCCTGGCTAGTCTCCTCTGCTATGAGGGCATATGGCTGACTCCTCCAACTTGTCACCCACCAAGACACACAAGTCCATTCTGGAAGAACTGTTTCCTCAATCAGTCCTCTGCAGTTCAGCCTGAAGCAGTTCTTAACTAGGTGTAGGACTTTACATATATCTTTAACAAAATTTGTTATTTTATTGCCTGCTCTGTCTAGTTTAAGACTCCTCTGAATCTCAGCTAGATCATTCATTGTATTAAGCAACACCCTAATTTTCTGTCATCACAGCCCTGATGAACATGAGATTTGTCCCATCATTCAAGTTGTTCATTGTCCCAAGTACTAACTGACTGTTAAGGAATCAGCTACCATTGGACTTCAAACTGTTGATCATTGTCGCTTAAGGCTCATCACCCATCCAGCTTTTCTCCCACCTACTCTGCTCAGCTAGCCCCAGTTTGGATACAAGGATGCCAAGGAAGAGTGCATTTAAAACTTTTCCAAAGCCAAGGTGAACAACATGCTGTTTTCCCTTCATCCAGACAGCCACTGGTCATTTCATCATTATCAGGTTCACTGGACACAACTTGCCTGTGCTAAACACATACTGGCTGTTCCACTTTCTTGTTTTCCATAGACCTAAAAATGTCTCCTATGAGGACTTGCTTTTTAGCCTTCCCTACAACTGAAATGGTCTACTTATTAGTCTGCTTATTAATGTCACACAAAAAGAAAACTGAAAACTAAAATAATCATCCAAGAAACAGAGACTGGTTTTGAAATACTTGTTTTCTAAACTTCAGCATAGTAAGGGGAGATCTTCTTAACAAAACTTTTTTTTTTTTTGCATCAAACAATTTTTTAATCATGTTACGTAAATGAAGAAGGACAAAAGGGTATTGCCCTTAAATAGGTACTTTCTAACTTAAAGATTTAATATACTTCCCTCCTGAAACTTTGTCTTGACTGACTATACAGGCATAAGTCACTACTGTAACTACCATATGTCTCCAACCACGTGTTTCAAAATTATTAATAATACGTTTATATACATCGGTTTCTCTGAATGAGACCAGTGGACCCTTTTATGAATTTTTTCTTTTAGTTGTTGCATCTAACCCTTATTTTGATAGTTCGTAATTGTTTTTTCTCTCAAGAAACTTGTCTCCTTGCTGAACCATTTTCACATTATCACTATCTAAAAGTTGCTACTGATGTCACTCTGAGCACTTACCTTTCAATCAGACTCTGAGTTCTCATCCTCTGATTAATAGATGCAGCAAAACAATGAAGCTCTCTTTTCTCAAATGGAATCTCAATAAAGAGAAGACAGCAAGACCTCATTTAGCATCATAATAACTGACATAATACTGAACTCCCCGTTTCACTTTGAAGGGTTTGAAAGTATTGCCTATTGGTGGTACCTTACAGTGTGTGCAGTAACGTGGAAGAACCTTCTATAATTAGTTAATGTTGAAAATATGAAGTTGATAAGATCACAATTATTTTGGCTGACTTCCACTACTGAGATCTAGGACTTGCTTCCCCTAATCTGGCTTTCTGGCTCAAAAAGGGACTGAACTGAAGCAGTGCAAATGGCAGCTACAAATTGCAACAGTTTGAAACCTTTACATTTAAAAGAATAGGTGAACAAAATAAAGGGAAATCTAAACTGGCTATTCAATGGCTACACCTTTGTGGATAAATGCTTTTGCGAGTGCATTCCTTCAGTTTTAAATTCACACAGCCAAACAAAGAGAAAATTATTTTTTTACTTTGCAATAGTGTAAGGAACAATGGATAGATTATGAAGTATATATATTGCAATCTTCTACTAAGGTGAGTTTTCTAACTACAACAAGAAAAACTGCCTGCATAAAAGGCAAATATTTTAATGTTCCCCCTCCTTTTGCTATTTAATTTTTGTAGTTTCTTCAATGGAGAAGACCACATGAATCACCTTGTTTGTCATGTTTCTGAGCTTTTCACTGGCAACATTTCAGTGTAAAAAATGAACCAAATAATTATTTTTAGAAAGCAAATATTTGTAATTACTATTTTAAAAATAATTCAGAAGTTCTTTCTCTGTATACATTTAATCCATGTTGGTTTACACTTTAAAATATTTTCAGTTCCTCTTCTAAGAGGGGGAACAAGACCTGGATCGATATCAAAAGGTCTATGCACAACTGCAGAAGCCAATTCACTAATATTCATTAATGGACAACCACAGAAGGGTACTGAGATGAGATGTAGAAACACATACTGTTGTAGAAACAGCAACTGGTACCAATTCATCTGAGACCAAAAGTTTCCATCTGAAAGTCTTATAATCTCTTTCGAAGGAGTAAAATCCTTTTTACACAGGCTTAACATTATGGTTCATGAATTGCCTCAGAAATCTTACTAAAGTGGATGATTTTTACCTTGTCCAGACCTAAACTGCAGGTTTCATGTTATCTGAAAATCTCCATGACTCAGTATTATTAATTGTAAATTTCTCATGTTAGTGAAAAAAAAAAAACCAACAAATGACACACCTTACTTGAACAATTTTTCATTGCCATCAGATACCAAACGGCCTTAGCACTGCCAATTTGATCAGCATAGATTATTAATTATGATACTGCTGGTACAGTTCAATTTAATCAGAAAAGAACATCAAGGAGTCCAAGAAGTAGGGTATATAATGCAATTTATCTTTGCCTTGTACTGATAGGGATAACAATGATTTGCAAATTGCTTCAGCTACAAATACACAATTAAAAAGAGATAAATATCAAAAGATATGCCACATTTTCAACTCAAAGCCAAAAGTGCAGGTCTTAATCTTAGTAGTCAGTTTTAAAATCATGAGTTAATTCTTCCTTTGATGTGCACGCTTAACTCCCATTAAAATTAATGGGGGTTACACATGTTCATTGAGGAAGAAATAGACCCCATAGTGTGTATATTCTTCAAATAATAAAGATTTGGTAATTACTATATTATTTGTTCATTAATTTTCAATTTATCTTGTAGATGTGCACACTTTGTGATCTTAGGTCCAATTATATAGAGTAATTTGTGGCAAAAGGTCTAGTGGAGCATTATCCTCTTAAAGGACATGTGGTTTTATAGCATATATTGACAGTGCTCTAATTCTCAAACTATCACTTGCAAAATACACCAAAACAAGGGAATTTGACTGCCAGGAGCCAAATTCTTCTCCTCCACATTGTCCGTGGTCCTTTTAATTCAATTTCAATATTCCATTGCCTTCAACCAGGTTTGAAAGGCCATTTTCATTTAAATTTTAGATTATCTGATAATACTGAGGTGCCTCAATTATGAGTGCACAAGCTGAAGGTTGTTTATGGAGAATATTTTTTCAGAAGGCAAGTGTTAAACAGTTTAATAAAGGCATTTTTTTTCTCTTCCAGAATATTTCAGGGAACTGAATTATTACGATTAGTTGACAACCTTAAAAAAACAGACATCCTCCTCTCAAAAAGTAGCTCAGTTAATTTATGGAATAAGAATACTGTACTTTCTAACATCTTCTCAGTGATAAAGTACACATTGCTCTGGGACACAGAGGCATATAGCTGTTCTCCAGTCTATGGGAATTTAAAATTTTAAGGTATTATCCATAAATAGGTTCAGATTCAGAACATGCCAAGTTAGAAGGAACCCACAAGGATCATCAAGTCTAGTCCTTAGCGCTGCCCAGAACCATCCCCAAGAGTCACATTGTGTGCCCAAGAGTACTGTCCAAATGCTTCTTGAACTCTGTCGGGCTTGGTGCTGTGATCACTGCCCTGGGGAGCCTGTTTCAGCGCCCAACCACCCTCTGTGTGAAGAATCTTTTCCTAATATCCAACCTAAACCTCCTCTGACATAACTTCAGGACATTTCCTTGGGTTCTGTCACTGGGCACCGCAGAGAAGAGACCAGTGTCTGCCTCTCCTCTTCCCCCCAGGAGGAAGTTGTAACTGCAGTGAGGTGTACCCTCAGTCTCCTCTTCTCAAGGCTCAAGGTGAGGCCGCCCCAGTGCAGACCAGAGCCGGACAATCCCCTCCCTCGACCAGCTGGAGATGCTGTGCCTGATGCTCCCCAGGACACAGCTGGCCCTCCTGGCTGCCTGGGCACTGCTGACTCATAGTCAACTTGCCATCAGCCAGGACACTGCCAGACCCCTTTCCACAGCACTGCATTCCTGCATATCAATTCCCAGCCTGTACATACATCCAGGAATGTACATATTATGATCTTACTAAAAAATATTTACTACAAGTAATAGAGTTTGTAGTTTGAATGTATTTACCACATCTTATCCCAATCTAACAACTAAATAGGTCAGAATATTCCCACCTTTGTAAACAATGAGTCATACTTTACTGAGGATAGCATTACCCTGATCCTGTCAATTCTTAGTAGGCAGAGTAAGGCCCAAAACTGCAATAGATTTTTGACAAGTGAGTGCAGAAGCAATGAATGCAAAGACACACTGCCCCATTCCTCTCAGAATTCCTTGATCCCTTAAAAAACTACTGCAAGTAGTTACTGCAACACAATCTGTGGACAACAGGTATCAATGTATTATCCATAGTGGAGGTCTAGAGCCCAAAACCCTCTCCTAGATAAGACTAGCAGAAGCATTTTACTTGATATTAATGTGGTCTGAATAATTTTTAAAGCTGTCTCTTATTTTATATAGCCTGATTTCCCTTTGTCATGTTTTCTAATGCTTGAGGATGGTTGTTAAGTTAATGTGTTCTTTTGGAATCTTTTCAAGACCTGACTCTGACTTGACTCTCCCTTTGAAAATTCCTTTTCTAGTTCTCTTACCCAGTTTTTCTTTCTTAACTACCTTCCAAAAAAACCTTATATTCTCCTCCTACTCACCTATTTTCTGGAACTGTGTCCTTCCCACTCCCTTTTTAACATAAAGCAAATTTTCAGTGCCTGATTTTAGTCCTGTTCAGTACAAATGAAGTACATGGAGTTATCTGATGATGGAGCATTTTTTTTATGCTCACCAAAGCAAATTCACATTACTTGTGTCACCTGGATGGGTTTGTGTCATTCCTATATGCTGCATTAATAATGTGGATGACTGACAAGTGAATTTGTTTGCCTTAGGCTGAGGTAGCACAGATCCTATGATCTAATCTTTATATCAGATAACTAGAAACAAGTGACTGTGTAAAGGTCATGAAAATGTAAAGCAGTTGTGGTCTGTAGCCAGTATCACCCAAAGAGAATCCCATGAAAAGTATCATGCTCTGCAGAAATTTCCCACTCATCTCGTAGAAAGAGTCTGGTGATTAGGTTCAATGAAAGCTGAATTCATAAGATTAAATTTTGTCTTGTGACTAGACATCAGGAAGTCAGGAGAAACTCAAGTTGTCTTGAACAGATATATAAGGGCAAGGAAGAGGAATTTGTATTACCCAATGTAGAAAGAGAGCTATCAGTACAATTTATTTTACTTGAACTTTTTTAGTGCACAAGTAGCACAAAAAATAAAGATATAAGGATTCTGAGGAAGGGTTTGGGTTAATGAAAGACCTTGGAAATTATCTAAACCTATGAGAATGGCAGGACAGAAAAACAACACTGGAGCAACAGAACTTGTTCTAAGAGTAAAATCCAAGATATTTGCAGACCAGTTCGCTTTTGCACTCCAGACAATCACTCCAGAGCTTTGGAGGCTTGATATCAATTACAGCTCATTGGAAATGGTAATGTTTTGTGATACAAAGTCATTTCACGATTATACTTTTATATGACATACATATCTCTTAAATATTCCATGTTTAAACTATTTTCTGTAAAGGTTTAATTATTTACTTTTGTAAGAAGAAGATATTTTGTAATTTCTCATTTCGTCTACCATGTTAATGTTTTGAAAGTTTAAAAAAAACCCCAGCAAACAAACAAAAAAACCCAGAAACATTGAAAACAGAGACTACATGATAATGTAGTCCTTCTCAGTGAACACTTTTTATTAAAAGAAATTTTATTTCGCTGTCTTGGTTTTTTAGTACTTTTAGGATATAATAATTGGAAACACCACCACGGCCCAAATTACTGAAGAATTATAAGACAATCTTACAGGGAGTATCTATTTACAAAGTGTTTGCACTTGAAAAAGCTACACTCTACAACCACCTGATTGCACAGCAGAGACAGACACCAAGAAGGTCTGTAGATACCTTGTATTTTACATGCTTCTTGTTTTCTAAAGGGTCCTTCCTCTCTGCATTTTTCCTTTGTCGGCTTAATCTCTTAAACACCCAGTTAGGCACTGCACAACAGGGCTGGAGCATGTCCCTGTGTGAGCCTCACATGTGGCCTTCACCGGTCAGAATGGTGCCTAAAATCTCCTCCCTGCAGTGGTCAGTGTTAACCCTTGCAGTTCCCTTCTCTCATTTTACAGCTGCACACACACACACACACACACATTTATGAATCCAGGCCCATTACAATGGCTGTGTGAGAAATGAGTTGGCAGGTCTCAGTCTAAGTCAGAGCAGACAGATGTGCTTGTAATAAAAGTCAGCACTCTGACAGGCAATGTTTAGCACCCCCATGGCCTTTTTTAAAGAGGGGACCAAATGTTCAACAAAACAATTAGGGTATATGTTGAACAGGATGAATGTAGCTTGGTTTGGATTGTAGTTGTTTTAACACAGACACTATTTTGCTACTTTTATATACTGCAATGTATCCTACATAGTTCTTTAAAAATAGGTATTTTCATTCTGAGGCAACAGAGACCTTCATTTGTCTGCTCTATAGATACAGACATTCATTATCCCCAGGAACAGCCTACCTGGCTTTTAAAGACAGCAGTCCAAGGAACAGTTTACAGATTGATTAAAGTTACAAAGTCAGTGCAAATGCATGGCAATGATCTAGGATTTCAGGCCCAAAAAGGGACATTTAGACAATTCTGACACCTGCATTTGCCTTTGATCTGTATCTACAATGTATCTCTGCAGAAAAGTTCTGCAGGTACAGTATATGCTGGGGAAGCTGAATGTAGGTCAATGAGATGCACTCTGCTTTTTAAAATAAAATCTTTCTGCAGAAATTGCATGATTTCCTGTTATGACTGTAGACTTCATATAGAGTATCATAGACTCATTTTTAAAAAATGCTTTTTGACTTGTGCAAAAAGTATTCACTTTGCTCAAGATGAACAAACACACACATATACACACAAGATTCTTTATATAATACACTCATTTATGGATAATTTCTTATTATGAATTTACCACCACCAATTTGTGGTTGACACGGCAGACCACAGAATTTCAAGATGTCTATTCTTAAGCAGTAAATGATGTTAGCCAAGAAGGTTAGACAAAGGGCTTAATCCAGAGAAGACTTGCATACCTAAATCCTGCCTAATGCTCAACTTTTGATCTTCAAATTCCTAGCTCACTACCACCTAAGCTTAGCAAGACCAAAGCCCATAAGTGCCTAGTTTATGTGACAGGAGATATCTGGGTCCCTGATTCTGTGACCTAATGCCAGTCTGTTAGCTGAAAATCCTGCCAGGGCTTTGCCAGGAGCACAGCAGGCTCTGGCAAAGAGAATAACACATCTCCAACATGCTTATGTAATTCTGGAAGTGCCTGGCCCTCACACTGACTGTTCAGAGACCCCACCAAAAGAAAAAGTTCAGGAGGCCATTGTGCTGTCAGTGTGGAGGAACTGCTTATCCAGCTCCTCCAGGACACTGTTCCCCTGCAATAACCCTAGAATAGTTTTACTCTGAACACCCACAGCCCTTTGAATTTCCCTAAATGCACTTACTGCATCAAGCTCCTACCAGAAAATAACAAAGAGAGGAATATCAGGGAGAGAAAACAGGCCAGGAAGAGCCAGTGTCCCTGAAGTTTCCACAGTCAAGTGAAAGTTTAGGCACTTGCTTGATTTAGAACCTGGAAGAATGTGAGACTCACAGGAGGGCACTACAAGTTGAAGATTTTTCTGACTCAGACTTTATGTTATTAGTTGCGATTGGACAAAGGACTTGAGATTTTAGATGATGAAGGTTTTCAAAATGAAAATGAGCCACGGGAAAAAGCACATGGGAAAATGCACGTGGGAAAATGCTGTCTGTGCCAGATCTCTCAGATTTTACGTGAGGAAGGCATTAAGTTGGGACAGTTCAAAAGAGATGGACAATAAAATAACGACTGAGTATCTTAGTAAAATTTATATAAAATCCTAAGCCATTATCATGCTGATTTCTGTTTCAGCCTTAGGGGAGGAGAGGGGTATTTTCATGCAGCTGGATAAATTTCTTCTCTGAGTTGGTAAAACCCGTTGTTGGGTTGGAACTACCACTATTATGTTCCCCTGCACTTTGAAGAATTGTGTTTCAAAGGTTATCAGCTGGGTGTGTGTTGGTACTGTGTTAGGCCACTGCTCTCCATGAAAAGTACCTGTCAAACACAGGCTCAAACTGAAGTCAGTGGAGCTTTGCCACTGCTTAAGTCAAAGCCAGGTTTCTAGTCCTGGTGTCAAAGAGGTTCTTTTCCTCTCTCCACCAGTTCTGCTGTGGCTGTACACTCAGATTATGCCATGCCTATCACAAATATAGCAACACAGACCTTGTTACCAGCAAGCTCAATTATTGTAATGTGCTCTTAGTGGAGCTTAGAACCTGGCTGCTCATCACTGCTTGCTCCAAGAACAGCAGCATGTGTGCTCAGCCCTGTGGACCAGCAAGAACACATTACACCACACTGCATTCTCCAAGCTGGCAGCCTCTGAAGTGGCAGGTTGACTTTAAGTTGGCCCTTTCAGATTTTTAAGGCTCAAATTTTGCAGGCTCTGGCTATGACTGAACCCCTTTTCTTTGAGCCTTACCCTAATGGGGGAGCTGCATTCCCACACCACCTGTTTTTTCCTGGAACCCTACTGTCACACTGCAGATCTGCACCAGATTTTTACTTTTCTGCACTGAACTGCACGATGTATCTCACCCCCGGAACCTTCCTTTCCCGTCAACCCTTTCCATTTATATACCACACTCATACCAGTGTCAGCAGAAGCTCACAAAATTATCGCTGCCGTCTCACAAACAGACTACCCAGGTTTTTGACGGAGGTGGCATTAGAGCGAGCTAGCCAGTGTGGTTTCACAGTATCAGGCACTCACTTTTCCCTCCTGCAGCCAGAGAGGAAGCTTAGGACTTTCATTAGACCTGAGGTAAGATGGGTTTCATTTACTGCAAGTCAAGAACAGGCAAATAGGAAGCTAGAGCAGAACATCTGACTCTGTTAATCTGTCATCTAATTTAACTCACTGTAACTTGCTTGTGCAGCCATACCCTTGGGTGATGCTGGCCACTGTACTTCATTACTCTATGCCTCTTCCTCTTTCCTCTGCCTAATAGGGCTAATGATGCTTCCTTTGTAAGGCACTTATGAATGTGGGTATAAAAAATGGAAGTTACAGAAAGCTATTATTAATTAACATTTGTTAGCCTCCCTGTGCTCTAATCACCCACCTTGTACTGTGGTGTGGACTCCTCATGATTTTATTGTAGCTGTATTCTCTTCTGACAATTAATATAGTTATTGTACCCATGATAATTACTTTTTCTACCTCATCTTTCTTTCACTTTTAAAAAAGAGATTTGTTTGCTTTGAATTATAACATGGCATGTGCGGTTTAACTTTGCTGTTAGTATATTTAATTTAATTACAGTTTACATTGCCATGTATTTAGAGATTTAAATGCATAAATTTGTTATTAATAATAAGACACTGTTTTTCTCTCAATTTTAAAATATGATCCAAACTAACAAAACATGGATGCCTAAGGTTAGATAACTAACCCAAAATCAAGCTCTGGAACATTGAAATCCAAGCTGCTTTTTGTGACTTTCACCTAGGGATTTAAGGTTCAAACTCTAGGAATCCATATTTGAAAACCTTGACTTTGATGTATGAATGTGGGTTTTTTTAATATTGGTGTGAATGAGAGAGATGGGATGGTTGCCCTTTCTCCATCTCTCTTCACGCCTTTAACATGAAGGGCTAATAGGCAGCCCAGCACGGGGTGAGCATCCTATTCCCTGAGCAGGAGTGTTCCAATCACCTCATACCAGAGGACAGGAATGGGGGTTTAGTACTGTAAGGCCTAATATAACCTATTTCTCTTCAGGTGCTTAAATTAACATCTCTTTATACACCCCCACTTAACAGTCAGTGGAAAGAAACAGGCACCTCTGGGGTTGATTCAGCCCACCTAAAATCTGAGTCACCCTGTGGAGGCACCCTTCTCCCTCTCCCCTTCAATTAGAGTGGGTGCGCCACTCAGCAGTCAGGTGTCTCCCTTCAACACCCACACTGAAGTGTGGGGGGTGTTGGCCCGGATGCATTTAGTTTCTTACGTTTCAAGTCCTTAAAAAGATGACACCAATGTTTACACAAAGAAATAAAAATCAGTAATGCCAGAGGTGGTTAATCTTTGTACTATTTATCCAGCTACCTATGTATTTGCAATACTTATGGGTACTGTCTTGCTTTGATGTGCAGGGATTTACAGATGCAGTTCCATTAACATTAGTGGGAATTGGGTGCATAGATCCAGTACATCAAGATGAGAATATTTGGTAATAAATCTTTTATTATGCATGTAGCATTGACTGAATAATTTGAAACATTTTTAAAATCCAAATAAAAATTGAGTTTTCTACTACAGGAGAAGCTACCCCTAGAGACAGATAAGTGGAATCTATCTCCACATAGTCAGACCCTGTGTGATTTCATATTATACATAGAATGATCTTTTTTATCTTTATTGATTACCAGAAGAGTAATACAATTAAAGGTAGCAAAACGCTTTAAGGTTTTTGTTCTCTGGCAAAGAATCAAGAGTTCAAAGTGGTGCTCCTGTCTTATTATTAGAGAACACCCTAAGAGACAATCATTTCTAGCAATTCTCTCTTTCTCCTCCTCCCCTTTTCATTTTCCATTTTGTGATTTTGGGGATACAGAAAAAAACCTCTGTAGTTAGTGATGTGCAGATGTAAGAATAAAACCTCTCCTTTCTTTTCGCAACCACAGGTATAAAAGAAGCACCTATCATTATTTCATTAATGATCTGCAGCAGTATTTTCTTGCCTCCTTGGTCACATGTATTCATGTAAGCATGAACACACAGACACAGACACACACACACACGTACACAGCCTCATGCTTGAGTTTTCTGATGTAGAACACCCCTTGATAAGCACTTTTAGGCCAGGATTATGAATAAAAGAAAATAGAAAAGGCATTTAGAAACCATGGGAAAACAAGTCTTTTGGTGTTTGAACTGCAGTTTTATTCACATGTATATAACTACTGCTGAGTGGGGCAACTGCAGGAAATATGCCAAGGAAGACAGACAAGGGGAGGTCATCAAGAAGACAGAAAAAAGACAGAAAATGGTTTTGTTTGCAGACTTGGCTGGTTGGCTTGACTTGAAAATAATAATAATAGGTCCCCGTTCTCTCTCACCAGCCCCCTCCTCTGATTCATCGGATATAACATAATTGATTCTCACTGGAGACAGATTTGGAATACATGTCTTGCTTGTTGTTATTGTTTATGTTTACACAGTACATTTACTGCTAGAGGAGTTTTGTTCCTCATTTACTCACTGCCCTGTTGCAAACCCCTACTGTTTTTCCAGCTGCCACCAGTTCTTTTCTTCTTACCTCATTCTTCACACAGGGAGGTGAAGAAAAGGGGAACTTCACTGTCTTACGGACATGAGAGGCTGGGGATCTTGCAGGTTATGATATTCTGCATGATGCAGGAAACTATCTACTTACTTTTGCCTGCAAACTCCTTTCAGAGACTGGGGCCTGTGTTCCTTCCCTGTTGTGTTTCTGCCTCCTCAGTGTGCTGAAACTCACACACAGTAAGAGGAGACATTCCCACACCTGGCACAGGACTCCTTCTAGAAGGTCATAAATTTTGCTGATTACCCATTTAAATGTGGCATATTTGAAGAAAGACAAAAACTGGCCAGCGCAAATCACTTTTTCAAATCGAAGCACTATGAGGAAGGACGCTGCATCATAGATCACCCAACAGGACTGATCATGGATTACCAGACCTTGGGTACTAAGGAAGACACATGGGGGACCTCTGGCAGGCATCAGGAAGCATCTTTGAGAAAAGCAACAGTCTATCTGTTTACTTCACAATCACACACAATCGTGAGGCTAAGAAGAGACAGCTATGGGAAAAGGAGGAACAGGAAAGAGAGGAAAAAGTGTATAGAAAGAGTAGAGAGAGGAGGAGTCTATCTGGGTGCTAGGGAAGAAGGATCAACAAAGCCTAAAGCAAAGTGTGTGGCTAAGATGACATGTTTTAGCAGAGGAGGCATTATTTTTAAAGTACTCCTGAAGTTTTTATGGCTCCAGGCCCCTATTTCGTCTTAATTCATCCTTGGGGATAAAGACTCAGCTGGATGGATCTCAATCACTCCCTTCCCTTTCTCACCCCTTGTCATCATGTTCTCTTCCTTCAGTACATTTTCACCATGGTTAGAAATTCCGACTCTCACTCCCCTTCCCAAGCGACTACCGTGGCGCCCTTTGGAAGGTGCGCAGTGCCCCGACTCCCACGGAGTCGAGTTCCATTGGAACTGCTGGTAGTGCATTCATCAGCCATCTGTCATTGCAGCTGCTTGTTGAAGAAATCAACTTCTTTTTTTTTTTCTTTTTTTTTTACTTTTTTTTTTTTTAATACTTTGGCTAGAAGGGAAAAAAAAACCTCCACCACCAAAAATTAAACAACAACAATAATGGCCCGACTGTTTCCTTGACAATCCAAACACAATCTGCTGCCCACAGTCTCAGAAAGTGTCATTGAGGCAAAGGAAAATTCTCATGATGTGGTGGATTTGAGTGTGTCTGTGGGCTTTGTTTGTTCTCCATTTCTGTAATAGGTGTAATTCCCTCTTCCGATGGGATAATAACTCCTGTGGAGTTTCCATGACTCAAAAAGACTGAGTTATGGCATGTCAAACTTTATCAGCCTGTTGTCAATGCAACTTTTAACTGAGAGTCTCAAAAAACCCCAAGAATGCTATTTAAAATGCCAACATGTGTTTTTTATTTCATTGTATTTTCCATGATTGAACAGAAATATTGCAGAGGTGATAAAAACTGTGCAAACATAGGGTAATATTTAATGGTTTCAGGAATCGAGGCTACAGACTTCCCAGCTTTCCAGTCTCTCTGCAATCTAACTTGATCTCTTTCCTATAATTGTTTCTTGAAAGATAATGAAGATGAGTCTATCTTCACTTTGTTTTTGTCATGAGCTCTTCTGAGCCACCTTTCTGGTTCCTGGGTTGTGCTGTCAGGCCTTGTTCTTGGGCACTTCAGTGGTGACACTGAAAGAAGCAGAGATCACTGCACCTCCCCAAAACAGCAGCAGGCAGGCTGAGCACGTTTGCGTATAAGCATATAGAACATTTGAAACAGTTGACAGGTCCTGGCAAAGCAGAACAGGCACACCATGGCATGTAAACCTTTCAATGCTTTTCTTTTAATTTGCCTTTGGACAGAGAGAAAGGGAAAGGTTATCTCTCCATGTCTCCCCTGTAGGCAGCTGGGAGAGCAGCAGAATATAATGAGAAAGCTAAGTGACCAGTAAAATTAAAATACACAAACCATTAAAACATTTAAAGGGTAGGAAAAAGAGTACTCACAGCATCTGTTTTAGGTCAGCACCTAAGGAGTTTCTTACAGGCGATATGGGAACTCTTAAGTAACATGAGTGTTGTTACACATAGTACCATCTTTATCAAAAGCAAGAAGCTCAGAGAGAGGCCATGGCACTTACAGTGTGGGAACATGAGCCTATCAAGTGAGAAATCTGCAAAAGCAGCAGAGGAAAGCCCTGACATGGCCTCTTGGGCTGGTGGCACAGACCAGTGTGTTTGGGGTCCTGGACAGTGCATCTGGCACTCCTGGAAATAAAACCAGAACTGACAGGTTTATGTTGCCATCTATACAATATCATTGCACCACTGCAAACCAGTATGTCACATACATTATACATACTTTACACCTCTGTGCGCACATCTATGTAATTGTCTCTGGAGCCACAGAGGTACAGAGAGCTTTTCTCCCCTTGTCCCTTATCCCTTTTTTTCTTTTTTTTTCTTTTTTAATTTAAAAAGAACAGTTGTTTTTCCAGTCTTTCTGGCAAACACAGGGAGAGAGAGACTTCAAATTCAACTCAGTAGCTGACTTTTTTTGTTTTATCAATTTCTTTTTCAGTTTCCCATACTAAAATTCTCAGATTTGATACATGTAATAGAGGAGGCTCAAAATGAATGGAAAGTAAACAAACCTCATTAATCTTGAAAGGCTTCAGGTCTTTATATAAAGCTATCTTATTAAGATAGGTAGGTATTTCCAGGTGGAAATTATTTAAAGTTTTTCTTTAGCAAGTGTACCGTACTTCAAAATCACCTGCCAATAATCTAGAGTCAAGCTTAAACACCTGCTGAAACCTCATGTATGTGAAAGAACATATGGTTTTCTCCAAGAAAGACACTGGCTTTTAACAGGAAGCAATATTTCACATAGTGACTTTTTTGACTGTTGTATTGGAATAACCAAATGTACATGCTTTGGAGGCCTCTGTCATGCAAAAATCCAAAAGCTCCATTCAGGTTCACTAACAATTGCTTCTCCTGGTTATGACAAAGATTTTATATCATGCCAACTCTACAAAGCAAAACCAATCTCCCCACCTGTGCTTACAGAGATCTTGCTGAGAAACAGAAGGAACATATTTGCTTAATGCAAGAGAAGAATTTAAGCAGAAGTTTTAACTTTTGCACAGGTAAGATTCTCCTAAATCAAAATCTTTTCTGACTTGCATATATTCCTCTTTTTCCTGTAAAGCATTTCTATTTGCCCATGGAAGCCAAGTACTTTTTTTCAAACTTTGAAACAATGAATTTTTACTCTGAATTTATTTTTTAATTTTAGATTTGAGGTTGGGAGGTTTTTTTACCAAATTTTATTTTTAAGGTCATTCAAATTAGTGGTACAACCTATCCCTCAACTTCCAACTATTTTGCTCAAGGACAGTCCATGTGCTAAGCCTAGTTTTGGACAAGGTTTATCTCTCTGAATTTATGGGTAGATGCATCTTAGATCACTGTTCCTTTAATCCTATCCTGTTTTTTTGTCATCTTTTATTATGCAGCCTAAAAGTTTGTACAAGTTTCAATTTCTTCTGTACAGAATTTTTGCACCACCTTTGTGTGTCTGGGTATGTATTAATTTGATACATGGAATAAAATATGGTGTGGAAGAGTAGCTCAGAACTGAACTAGTCTAGACAACACTGCCCCCAAACCAACCTAAATAAACTCAGCCTAAACTGGAAATAACCCACTCCTTGCTCATGAAGTGGGTAAATAGCCAAGTGGTTATAATTCCAGGTAGTGGATGTGAATGATTTCCAAAGGAAAATAGAGACTTTTTTTTTCATACTTTTCATACCTTCCTCTTTAGAGATAAGAGCCTGCTAATACTCAAGAGAAACTTTACATGTGAGAAAACATAGTACAAGGAGTTACCTGTCTAGAGAGGAGCTTCTACCTTCAGGGATCAGTCTAGGACCTGAAAATTCATGTTAGCAGAGAAGGGAGTGTAATATAAAAACATTATAAGCTCAGAAAGAAATGAACTCTAATGGAGTAAAGATATGCAGGATTTCAGCCAGCATGCTTGTCCGTCTCCTTCCGTGATCAACCTTCCTTTCCATATTGCTAATATTCCTCAGCATGTCAGTCAAAGCCAGTTGGGAACTAAACATATGAGTCAGCCAAAGCCATTAGTGCAGATTATCAGCCTTTTGTCAAAGAAATGAGCAAAGTCACTACATGCTGATGAAGAGTTTTATAACTGCAGCCTAAAAGCCGCATGAAGGAAAAGGTGTTTAATTTCTGAAAGAGGTCCAGCTTTCAGAAGAGTTAAAGCAGAGAAGAATCTCAGCCCAAGCTGCCATTATTACTCATTTTTATTTGAAGAATCTAAGCAAATAAGACCAATGATTATGTGTCCACAGCTACACTGTTATTAAATTAAAGGACCAGAGATATAGTCTGTTCTAGTACTTACATCATAATTCTTTTCCTGCTATATGAAGCATTGGAATTTGCACTTAATGCACAGGTACAACATCAATGAATGCTGGGGAAGCAAAGTCTTTGGTTTTTTATTTTTGCATTAAAGAATCATATGCAAAAGTAATGACTTGGCCTTTTGGTCTTCCACAATAATTTAAAGTCTATTGTGTTGATTTAACATAGCTTCAAATTCTGGAGCACTGCTCAGCATATATCTATAATCAGGAATAGCTTGCAAAGGTAGTGCTTAACAATGCTAAGCGACGCACGCTGTGGCAGCCTTAGAGCTACCCCTACTACTAGGAACCTGAGTGGAAACTATGTTACATAAAGGCTTCTTACCAAGCCTATGCACCTAGCAGAGAGGACCAAGATGGATTGGTGTGAGGGATGTAGTCTTACAGCACTCAGAATGGTGGCACTAGTGGTCCCCCATGTGTTGCTAGCTGCCTTATCTATTGAGGATAAGCTCTTCTTTCATCCCTTCTCTATTAAAAACTCTGTACTACAGGAGTGCTGGTCTAAAATCACCTGAATGGCCGTGTTTTGTTTGACTTAGCATGAATGAACTAATTTGCTTTGGCCTGAGAGGATGTTGTGGTATTGGCACTAGGGTTTCATGCCATTATAAAGTTCCACTCAAAGTGCACTCAAAATGCAAATTTTCAATTAAGTTTCTTATATTCACGCCAATACAAGCTGGTAAAAATTTCAATTTTTTTTTTCTACTCCACCAATATAAAAACTGAAATTAGGAGTTAAAGACCTTTTCCAAGTGTTCACAATTATTTTATCCATATTTTTAATATTCATAAAAGTGGCAAGAACAAAGTGAGTCAAATTTGCATTTCATATCTCACTAAAGCTACTCCACATATACACGGTAACACATCCTGAGAACAATGAGATATCCTGTCACATGTATGCATTTTCTAAAACTGCACAAAAGGACGATTTCAGGGATGCATAAATTAACTTCCTACCTTTAAATTATTAACCCAGGCTGTTCCCTGAGTATGAACCAAAATCAAAGGACAGCTTTCCCCCACTCTTTTGCTCCCTGCATAAAGAGCACACATATTGTCAGTCTTTCCTTACTTGAAGTTGATGACTTAAGAAACTGAGTTACTCGCATAATAAAAGATGGGTTTAAGAGACTTTTTTTACAATTCTTTTATTCATGCCATTTTTGAAGTGAGAGGGTGCATCTTGTGGCTATTGGTAAGAAACCACTTCAGCTACCCTAACATACTTCTACTAGGAGGTGAGGAAATGACCTCTCCATGCTTTGCTATGTAGGGAGAAACAAAGTTTAAATCAAGTTTCAAGTATTTTTGAAGTTGAAGGTACAAATGAGCCTTTATCCAGGATCCTGTCAGTATTCAGGATGTCCCAGAAACACTTTCTCATAGGCACTGCAGAAACAGATGGACCTGTACACATATTTCCTTGAGCTGGACTTGTTAAACTTGACTCTCACTGGAGCTGTATTAGTCAGTTGTTATAGATGATTACATTTGATACATCTATTCAAATTTTATTTCCAAATATCAGAAATAGGCAAAGTAATCTGCTAAAGCATTTCCACTGACACAGTTTTTTTCCTGAAATCTGCAGTCTGACTGCAGACCTTATCAGGAGACTAAAAAAGGTCAAATTTGAAAATAAATTATTATGAAATATTAACTCCCTTCTAGTAACAGGTGATATTAAAAAGACTATCATAATAAATTCCTTTAGGGCCACATCTGTAAAGTGGAACTGTATATGCAAATCTTTCTGTGAGAGAACAAATTGGATGGATGAAAGTTGCACTAAAGAAGAAACATTCACAATTGCAGCCACACTAGACAGTTGGTGTGAATGAAAGCATTTTACTTGGCCAGCTAGTAACTTTACAGCTACATTCCCTCTTACTTTTTAAGGCTTGCTTGCAGGTTGCCCTGAAAGTGATCTACAACTGCTTTTTCAGTTGAAAAGTTAGTGCTATGAACTAGCAGTTAGTAGTACTGTTTCCACCATAATCTTGTATAAAATCTGGCAATCCAATAGCTATCATATACTGCAAATGTGTGTGTTTTTCATAATTACACAGAAATCATCATTTAATAGCCCTAGCTTCCTACTTCAACAATTTGAAACCATTACACTTAACATGATCTAGAAAGATGCTGTATAACAACACAAGAATTGCTATTTTCCCCACCTAATTCTGACAAAAATAAGCAACAAACACATTCCAGACATTTTTCAGGATTTCATACTTACCATCATATAAAAAAGTAATTGCCTTTTATTGACCTGAATTTATATGCTTTTAAATCAAGTGAATTCTACCAATGATATGGGATCAGGTCTTAAACCCCTTACATTAAATCTGCACTCAAATCACCCGTTCTTTAGTCTGCATTTGAACTGATTTCTAAGAAAATATTTTTTTTTCTGTTCAACCTTATTTAGCTACCTTCTTGTTTCATTAGTTTTTGCACATTTTATAGGCTCCCATTCTGAAACAGAAGTTTTGCAGTCTGCTCCTATGGCATTATTATAAATAGTCTCTCAATGTCACCATCTCTCATTCCTGTTTTGTAGGTTGGGATAATGCATATAAGGACTTAAACCTAAGGATTATTATGTGAAATAAAATGAATCCTGATAAATATAGTCGTAATTAACCACAATACTCATTTAATTAAGGCCAGCATAGCTAAATGGAAAAAAAAAAAAAAGTAGGAAATTATTTATTTTTGTAGCATAACTGTAAGGTATCAACATGTGAACTGTGCAGTTTGGGTATGCTGATTAGCCAAAGTTATTTTCATGGTAGCCTGAGACTCAACACATAACAAAATGCAAAACCACATCTGTTTTCTCAGTTTAAATTGTTGCATGATGTTCACTCAGCCTCTGTACTCTGGCATGTGCCAAACCCATGGCTGAATAAAAAGAATGCCTGCCAAATATATCCGCTTTCTAAAACTATGCAAATGGAGGACTTTGGGGATGCATAACTCAACCTCTTTTCTCAAAGTTTCATTAACAATATTCCTCTTTGTCACTGGAGCAATGTAAACAACTGCAGTTAAAAAAAAAAAAAAAAAAAAGGCAAATCCCTACCTACGTCATGATGCTTTCTCACAGTATTTTGGTAAATTAGTTGTAGTCATAAAGAAGGCGACCATTATAAATTGTTTTGTGTGTCTACATTACAATGGAACATGATACGGAGAGCCTGGCTCAGACAAAACAGACTGAGCTGGGCTGAGTAAAGGCAGCACTGTTGTTAAGAAACTTAATTAGAACTAAAGATCTCAGTTCAAACATTCAACCCCTCCACAGACTTTCTGTGTGATCTTGGGCTGCGCAGTATCAGTAACCCTCAGATCTTGAGCTATAAAATGGTAATTGTTTTACTTCTTTTCTTCCATCCTTTGGTTGTCTGATGTGTGCAGACTGTCTTTTGCTTTATACAGAATCATATGTAACATTATCCTGAGATCATCAGATACTCCTATCATTTCGCTATCAATAAATAAAGCTGTCTCTTGTAATTGTTCATTATGTTTTACCAGAAGACTCCCCATACAGAGGCAATGCAGGATTTCTCAAAATGCTTGTGTAACCTCTGAAGTCAGAACAAATCATCATGCACAAAATTCCTGGGAATTCACAGGCATCAGACCAGCAAAGAAACAATAAAGAAAATGTAGAAAGGACAGGAGATTAAGCGTTTCAGTATCTCTGTATGTCAGAGCCTCAACCTACAAGAGCTGCCACCTTCCCCACTCACAGATCTCCACCACTTGCCATGAGATGGATATTCTGAGAAAAGATGGTCTCTCCTAAGGCCAGGTTGGATAGGGCTTTGATCAACCTATTCTAGTCGAAGCTGTCCCTGCCCATGGCAGGAGGGTTGGAACTAGATGACCTTTAAGGTCCCTTCAAACCTAAATCATTCTACCAATTAATCATTGATATTATTCTGCAATAACTAGACTACCATTCAGAAGCAGTTTGATATGTCCTTAAATTTAAATCAACTGATTTGCATGAGGATTCTGACACAATGTAATAAGGAATAGACATCTGGATAACTGGGTTTTCAAACCCAGTCTCATATCAGCATACAGATAGCTATGCCACATACATTAGCACACAGAAGTCCATAATTCTCCTGCCAGGCACATCAGGCTGCTTGATGTTGTATGGCAGGCTTAGGATCTTTAATAGGAAAACTACAGTGTAGTGTTTAGGAGAGGTTAGGAAGCTCACACAAATAGTAGGTGGTAAAAATAATTTGTATCCCCAAAGTGCACATCAGCTTAACCTAAGACTGCATAGTTCCTAAGTTTGGTGTTGGACTTCTCCCTTTATCATCTACATCTGAAATTTGGAAATGCTTCAGTTCTGGTCTTGACTGTGCCACTGATCGTACAGGAGAGACAAGGCAGACATCAAGATAGACAGCACAGGTCTTTTAAAAGTGTTTTGAAATAAAAGTAGGTAAAAGTTTCCCTTTAGCTCAGGATATGATACAACAAACAAGGAAACAAATGTCAGGGGAACAAAAGATGAAGACAAATTCTTTGGACATATCACTGTGGAGACATGGCACCTGGTGGTATTTAATTTTTTTCCCCCACTTTATACATACAGCATTGTTAATTCCTCTTTTAATGCCACAGGAGTGGAAAAGATCTGGAATTTTATAAGTATTTATTGGTCTTACTAGAAAGAAGATCTTTTTAGGAAAAATCTGAAGAATGAAGAGATAGAGGACTGCCTAGCACTGACACTGTCCCTTAGCTTTCCAGAAAAAAAGCTATAGCTTTTACACCAGCAAATTGCTGAGTAATTCCCTTGGGCTGCAAAGCTCTCCCATTCTACTGAAAGCAGAGAGAGCTCAGCATAACTTGTAGGTTTTCTTGAGATGTTACCATGGATCCAGCAGGAAGTGATCTCCAAGAGCAGGTTCACAGAAACATACCGATTCTATTGCCCTGAGGCAAGCGTTTCTCCAGTAGTTAATTCATACAGAATTCAAAATTCAGTTAGGTTAGTGATCAAACACAAACCTTTCTGGAAATGAACAAGGTAATTACAAGCAAGGAACTGTGTTCATGAAACACTGTGATTGCAGCAAATGCCCAAATGGTCACAGCTGCAAATGTGAAGGATCCAAGAATAACAATAAGATAGCCATGATGTGCATACATAGTATTTCTCATTCCTCCTTTCCCCATCCAAAAAAATCTAACCTAAGAGAAATAATGATCATGTAGAGGCAGTTTTGCCCCAGAAAATGAGACAGTCACAGCAGAGTCAGCATCACTGCAGGAGCCCTTGGGCTTGTATTTCCAGTCATGTTTCTGTGTGAGACCTGACATACAGGAGGTAGCAGGGAGCTGGTTATTTTTTAGTGTTCATTTTGAATGAAGCTGGTCTAACTTTATACCCAATTCACAAATCCAGCACATGCTCGTATCAGACAATTCTTTACTAACTGCAGAGTAATTAGGCAGTGAAACGAACGTTTCTGCATGTATGCTCAAATGCACAAAGCCTCTGTGTATGTGGTGTGTGTATACATGTGCATATGTAAAAGCACTGCTCTGCATATATATATTTTCTTTTCTTCCTCAGAGGGCCATAGTGGGTACATAATAACACCCTCCTTCCCCAGATTCCCGATGCTCACCGTCACATGCACACCCAATCACATCCAAGGGACCTTGCAGGAGTCAAGGCTGGGGCTTTAATGCCTTGCTACCATTTTTGACAAGACAGTCTCCTTCTCTGAAAAGGACGAGCTGGAGCCATCTTTCAGGAGTTTTCTTTCCCTGACAGAAATCAGCAGGGTTAGAATAAACTGCATAAGTTATCAGCTCCTCAGGAAAGAACATGAAAAAAGCCCTTCTATCACTTAATGAAAAATAGCTTCTTTTTTGGACAGAACTTCATAGGCTTGCAATCAAGCCGTGGCTCCCCCCTCCCTTCCTTCCTTGACGTGCCATAGAGGCAAATCAAGTCGGCATCTATTAATAATATTTTCCCCTGCTCCTTTCATTTCTCTGCATGTCCTACCACTGTCAGGCCCCGTGATGGAGCAGCGCCTTTATCTCGTCCGAGTCTGGTCTGTCAGGGTGATAAACAATTCTAACAAGAATCAGAATAAAGATCTTCCCAGTAGACTCGGCGGAGAGATAGAGGCTTTTCTCATTTTCTCGATGGAAAAAAAAAAAAATTTAATCTAGCAGCTCCGGCTTTTTTCAAGCGTCACATTCAAAGAGATGCAAATTTGTCAGAGCTGAGACCCCGGCTGACTCTCAGCACTGCGTGAATGTCAAAGGGGGGACTCGAAGCCTTTGACATCCCTGCCTTTTTTGGGGGCTATCTGCTGAAATAAAAAAAAAAAAAAAAAAAAAAAAAAAAAGGAGAGGAAAAAAAAAAAGCAAATGCTTTGTAGTGTGTGTTTCAACAATTTTCATAAGTTTTCTTCTGAAATAAAATAGTGCCGTTGGGAAGGTAAAGTGAGAGAGTGAGGGAGAGGCAGAGGGAGGGAGTGAGAAAGAGGAATAAGGGGGCAGAAGGGAACATAAACTTGTCCATTTAGATCTAAACATGTCATGTTAATAGTAAGATTTTTACTATTTGGAAAGAGTTAATTTACAATTGTGAGTATTTGTTGTACCTCACACACACACACGCACACGATCAATTTGCATAACCCTGGGATGGGTGCTGTGAGGATAGCGTTACATGTGCATGTGTCTATCCTCATTTGTTTACATGTGTGATTTTAAATGTGTGAGCAACCATATATGCATTCAGATTTCTAGTGAATCTGCACCAATCTGTGTACGATTATGTGTTCTTTTGCTATATGCTGACCATGTACTCTTAGCTGAATGAATCAGAAATTTAGCTAGTACTCTGAAGATCATGCCATCTGAAGGACAAATGCAGAAAATATATAACATGGTTAAGAGCTCAAGCATGAAGAGGGTTTGGGTGGGTTCTTCTTGTGGTTTAATTAGATTACAAATTTATTATTTTATTAATTATTTACTTAGAATTTTTTATTATTCTTTTTGACCTGTGCTGTAGGGTTTATAGAAGAAATCAATCTTTAAAGGAGTTTTGTATAAGGAAAGCCAGCTGTATAACTGTCATAGAGTGGATGAAATATGTCCTAAATGTGTGTGTCCCTTTAGACTATATTCTTGCAGGAAAAAGGAGGATTTTCTAAATGTTGAAGTCCTGGAATCATATGAATTTTCAACAATCTCTGGTTTCATTAAAGTAAATAAATATGCCTGATGCTGTATGCAGGAAAATGTGACTGCAGTAAATCCACAAGCTTTAGAATTACCAGATCCCCTCAAAGCAAAGTGTATTGAAAAGCTGTTTCCAAGCCACACCTCTCTACCCTGTACATTCATATATGTACAATGGTATTAGTTTAGCACCAAGCTTGACCATTTCTGCCCAGAGCTCTGTGCCAGGATGAAGATGAAAATGGTCTGTTTCAAGGCACATGTGTGTATTTTCTCCAGACTGTGACTATCAGAGACATTTGTTCACACCCTTAGTAGGACTTATGACCATCCACAGCAGTTCCCAGCAGACTTTTGAGACAGCTGCCTTCCTCTGTAAAGTGTTTTGGGGTCTAGTGCTGATGACCAGCATATAGCGGCTGAAAACTACTGAGTCAACCCAGATGAAAAGTGTCTAGTTTAATCCATGTAAGTTTAAGAGTATTTGTGATGTGGGGACAAAATATTGGCAATGAGATATGGAAATGTTTTACTTTCATTGCCCTTTTTTTCAGGCTTATTCCAAATTCAGACCTATTTGGGCACATTGCACTCTTTCCTCAGACTGTTGTTGAAAACTGTTCATTAATTGCTAGACTCTTACAATCAATGCAAGTGCCAATACTCTCCAGTCTCCACTCAGCCTGAATTGGTTAAATAATAAACGGCCTTTTACCGCTATAATGATCCATTTGTAAGGGAGTCATCCTAGAAACTCCAATACATCGCATAAGGGTCTATTCAAATGAGGTATTGAAGTGTTTTTCTCAGAGACTCCCAGATCACGCAGTTTTTTCTTTCTCTAGGACACATTTGGCAGATCCCACTGCTATAGATATGCTACGGTCCTGGAGGAGATTCAAGTCTCCAATGAGAAATAAAATGTCACATTTAGGGGTGGTCTCTGAAAACTGGGCAATGACATGAAGGAGCAGGCAGATTCGATGTGTAGACCAGCAGAGTGGGCACAGGTGGGAGTTGGCCTGAGACCACTGAGAAGCAGCTGGGTTTGAGAGGGGAAGACACAACTACCAAAAGTAATGGACAATGAAAGGTGTGAGAAAATTTGAGTGTGTAAATGAATGTTACATAAAACAATTTATTTACTGGAAAGGAGTTACTTCTCTAAAGACAGAATATTTCTGCGTCTGAACTGAAATGCCACAGTATCATCTGAAGCAAACAGACGTGAATAAGACCTTGAAATAACAGTAAGATTTTGAGGTTAAAATGGTCACGATCAGTTTGCAGTAACTGAACTTTCAAGTTCGGTTTAAGTCCTTTAAAAAGTGCTCTGTATATATCATTGTTCCATCAATATCAACAAATTTTGTTGGGTTCCTAGATATATTTCCTTTTTTTCTCCAGAAATTTAGATTTCTTCTTCAGATGATTAGATAAATGTAATAATTGAATTGTTTAGTACTGGCAGTCTGCAATGCTGTTATTCCTCTGCTAAGTATAACATCAATCTGCTCTCCTGAGTTATTTCAAGAGACACATGTTGGGCTAAACCGGAACCCAAGTGACTGAATTAAAGCTGCAGGATACATTGGAAAGTCCCAACTACAGATCACATTTCATTCTAATGTAATGTGATCTGCCAGAAAATTGTAAGAACCCAGCAAGGAAATAAAAATAAAAAAGGGAAAACTATCTACATGGGATTTTTCATAGCTTTTGCTGTGCACAGAACTTGCAAATAATTTTTGTATAGAGGAAAAAAAAAACCCTTCACACACAACACCTCCTACTGGCTCTGTGTATGATCACTATTACAGACACATTTCACATACACTGAGAAACAAAGACAGAGTAAAGTAAAGCAGTGAGGGACTTATCTCTTGGCTCATAAGAAAATGTTTATTCTGCTTTAGAAATTCCGAAAGTAATGAGTCTCCTATAGCAGCAAATGTAGATACAATAGAGAAGCAATAAATTTTGTTGTAAAATTGGGTATAATTTCAAACACTGGTCTTATTTCATAATGCAAGGACAACAGCAGTGTACTTGGGATTTCATCAGTGAGCATTAAAACTGTTTAAATTCAACATCTGTGAAAAGTTTTTTTCCTGACATGGTTATAAATTTGGGAGTTGCCATAAATACTTACCAAATAAATAGAGTCCATATTATAAGCTTCTATAAAACCTTGAAACACTTGCCTCTACATACACTCTCTTATTCGTCGTTAGCTGATACAGTTCTGCACCTAAATCAGTGCCAAACCTACCCTCACCCTCCCCGCAGCAGGGAGTCCATAGTGTCATTGTTGACTTAATGCAGGATAAGTCAGCCTGAACCACAGCAGCAGCTCATTAGATAATTCATACTTTAGTAGATTTTGTTCAATGGGCAATCAGTTTATTATTTTTATGGGTTCACTATAATCATTATTCTGCCTGTTGTCCTCTATAGTAAGGTTTCAGCTACATATGCTGGGCCTGCTCCTGCAAACCTGCAGTCCTTCAGCATACAAATGGCATAGAGAGGGTTTGTAGGATTTAGCCCCTGGTTTATAAACTCTGTAAATTATTTTAGGAGTCATGTCAGGTATAGTTTATTCCAAGGTTTGCTTGCAAATTTTAATCAGAAAACACAGAAAGGCTATGCAGTTCGGATTGAAATATTCTTTCACCTTGTACTCTGCCCAGGTTGACTTACTGTGGGCTGATATAACTGGCAGAAGTTACAGCATGCATGATAGAGGAAGGCTGGACACAAACTAGAGAAAACACATAAAGAAACATTTATTTAAAAAAAGTAAATCAACCATAAAGATCCTCCCAGTAGACCTGGGAGATGGAAGCCTTTCTCATTTTCTCCATGGCAAAATTTAATCTAGCGGCTTGGCTTTTCAAGCGTCATATTCAAAGAGATGCAAATTTGTCAGAGCAGAGACCCCAGCTGACTTTTAGCACTTTGTGAATGTCAAAGGGGCTTAAAGGTTGAAGTGTCTTTACCTCCCTCCATCCTTAGTATTTCAAAATCAAACTGAAAATACAAAGCACCCACCTCTACCTGTTTGTTCAGGCCTCTCTATTTCATGTGTACCTGCCGGCTATAAAAATGTTTGTTTCAGGTGTTGTTATCGATTTTAACTAAAAGCATGTATAGAAATGAGCATGCAATTGAAAAATGTTCTGCCAGGGAATCTGGCAAGAGAAGAAAAACCTTCCCCTTTGGAGAGCTACCCTGTCCCCCACTGCATATATTCACATTTAGAGGTACTTGCAACATAGCCTATTCCCAATTGACTGATTTCAGAACTGCTATTAACTGAGTAGTAATCTCACCCAGTGATATGGTTCACTTCATACAGTCTCAGGAGGTAATATATCTAATAAAAATAAAAGTAATAAAAATAAAAGCAGCCCTAATGAATACTCCATACCATGTAAGGTATATACTACATCACATAGCAGGGGCCACCTGAAAGCAATGCCAATGGCTTTTTTTTCACCTGCCTCCTGTATGATGTAAATATCAATCTACTAATGGAGTTCCCATTGATGAAGGATAAGGAAAAGAAAAAAAAAGAAAAATGGCATTGAACAGATTGAAGCAGACTAATCTTGTTTGCCTAAAAACAGCAAAAAAAAAAGTATATGTAAGCAAAAGCAAGAGGATTTAAACTCAGTTCCATGTGTAAGATGTTTATTAAATAAATTACATTAACATATACACAATCAGTGTGAAGGGAACCCCCCAACAGCGTTTGCTGAATGACAGATTCAGTGAGTGAACTGGAGCTCTGAGGCTGGACCTAGAGTAACAGTTTCAGAGAAGTGTTTCTTCTCATTTAACAATTTATCTGTCCTCTTGATTATGAATTTACTGGAAAAGGATTACTGTCTCTTTAAAAAAGTAGTTTGGGCAGTGCTTTTTGGTTTTAAAGTCTGGAGACAGTGGCATTAGATTGATTAGGTGTGTACATGCTGGCTGAGAAAGCTGTAGAAAGGGGAATGGAAGTGTTTGACAAGATGAAAGACTATTCAACATGTTAGACAGCTGGTTGAGTGAAAAGATCTATAACAGCACAGTAAAATATACTCAACAGTAAATGATACCTTCACTGAAAAAGCTACTACAAGTTAGGTCACACAATTTTAGCCTAGGATGACAAGTTCAACCAAACAAAGTTTTAAAACACACAATTAATGTGTGTGTGCCTGGTAACAGACAGATAGCACTTGGGAAATTGAGACAGACAGGGGGTTCCCTTTTCCAAGTTTAATAGTGAATATGCAAAGTTCCTGAGCCAGATTCTGATCTCTGTGGCTTATTCAGAGCAACTGCACTGATGTCAGAGGAGCTGTTCCTAATTTACACCAAAGTAAAGGAGATGAGAATCTGTGCACTCCTTCAGTCCATTACCTTGCTATAGAATATGAACGCTTTTGAGAAATAATGTTGCAAGGGGAATTGTGAGTGTTCTTCCTGAGATCCCGCAGTTACTGATGAATACAGTAAACGGCTATGTGTAACTGTGTGCATCATGTTTTCTGATTTGCACATGAAGGCCTTGTAATCACCATGTGATTTTCATAATTAACGAAGCACAAAACACACCAGGATGACAGGAATAGTGAACTGTCATGCATGCTGCAGACAGCCAGCAGATAAACAAGAATGGGTAAAGAACATTCAATATTTTAAGAAAAAAAAAAAAAAAAGGATTTCAGGTGGTTTTCTGGTGATAGGCTAGCAGGGATTATGGTAGTAGACTATGAAGTAGTCTAAAACCAATCGATATTTTTTCTGTAGACAATAAGAGGACAATTGGACCTGGACACAGTTGACTAAGCTCATTTGATTATTCATGATGCAGTCATCGTTCCAGTTAGCAGAGATTTCACCAAAAAGTCTTTTAGTCAGATATAAATATAATTTATGAAATTAAAAACACTATCAGAAGTAATTGTGTTACTTTATTTTTCCTACTGAGTTAAATTAATAACACATCCAGAAGACAACATTGAAACAATATATTTATTCCCAGACTCTTCAAATCTCCCTAGACCATCACACTTTCAGCTGCTTTTAGGTTACCCGAAGAGTGCAAAGAGGCCATGGTGTAAATGCTAATTAGGTTTGAGATGACTAGGGCTTTGAAAATAAATTAAAAAATATATTTTCTAAAACTTGGGTTGTTTTTAAACCTTCTTACTGAGTAATGACAAGATTCAAACTCTTTTTCATTTAGAAGAGTGGAAAAATAAATATTTTTTTGTGAAGTCATCCCTTTTATTCTATATCCTCTATGAGCTATTTTCCCTACTAGTTTTCAGGGACAGTAAGGCAAGCAGTTGTTAACTTGATTCCACTGAATACTTGACAAAAAGGTATTTTAATACTAATGTTAGCACATATTTCCTTAATTATAAAGCCCTAAAGGTACGTCAAACTAAATAAACCATTAGATTGTCAGAACATTAATAATCTATTAATGCACACAGATTTGCTCATGCAGTGCGGTGGGCCAGGGGGGTTGGTTTCAGGATTCGCAGTCAATACACTAGAGTATCCATTGCTAGCTCCACCAGGAACATATAGAGTGACCTTGAAAATGCTGCCTAGTAACTATCTGCCTCAGTTTGCCCACTTGTAAAAGCATCTGGAGATGCTCTGAGGTCTTTGGATGAAAGGCACAATTAAATATACGAAGTATTTATTAATTAATATTATACCGAGAAAAAGACATTTGTGCTTCTAAAATGTAAATAACGTATTAACAGCCCCCCATAATACCAGAAGTACTTCTTCACAAGCATAGATTTGTAAATTAGATGGTGTACTGAGAAATTATTTAAGTAATCCAAATTATTAAAGACAAGATATAGTTTCTGTGGGAGGGACCCAAACATACAAAATACTTCACCTACTCAGCTGTATCCACTGTTTGTTTGGTTGGGTTTTCTTTCTTTTTCAGGAATAGGAGGATGCAAGGTCCCAGTATGTAGTTATAAGAATGTTAATAACTCTGAACAGTGTTTTATTCTGGGCATTTAGAAGCAAAATTTCAGTGCTAAGATTTTAATATACCTATCAACATAATCAACGTCACCCCCTAGTCATTATTCTCAGGAAATTCCTTCTACATACACAGTTATTACTTTAATTGATTTGAAGCTTTGCCTTGGCTAAAATTCTAGGTGTCTTCAGTCATTCTTGACTCTGGCAGCTCAGAAATTATATGTATAGGTACTGTATAGCTGACATGAAAGGTGCAGTGCAAGACACAGGAACTTCAAAGGCCAAAACTGTTAAGCAGGCAGAAAACACCTTATATTTCCAATGCAAACTATTCCAGGCTATAAGCATTCTAAAAACAGAAGTGCTGAACTTTAACCTTTCAGTTCATTAGTACAATAATTAAGGTTAGCTCTATGACATGCCTCAAGTAATGTGTCTTATGGATCACAAGCAACATAGATTAGTTTTATAGATAATTCTGCCTCTTGCCACACAAGTAAAGACATCCAGACCAAAAAAAGCTAAATGAAGACACCGACTGTATGTCTGTTTAGCCCTTGGAAGAAAGAATCAACATGTATGTCTTGCTTTTTCAGGACAATTGGATTAGCAATCACAGAAGCTTTAAATTCAAGTTTCAGGTGCCAAATACAGCAAGATACAAGCAGCATATTGTTTTAGTTCAGTCAGGAAGACTGAACTCTGATCTCCCTTTTCCAAAGGATAGCTGCATTTTGTCTCAGAAAATAACAGCTGCTCTTTTATTAACCCTAAAGCATTCTCAGGCTGTGAGGATGCCTCCTCTGCCTTCAGTCCAAGCTGAAGAGGAACAGAGGCCCCTTCTAGGCCTTTCTTCTTCTATATTGGGATTTTCTCCAGTTCACCAAGGAGGATGAGCTAAGTATTGGACAACTGGCTCACAGGTCAGGCACACAGGTTTATAGAAAATGGAGTTACATCAGGCTGGCAGTGGGTCACTAGGGGGGTTCTGCAGGGCTCCATCTTAGGCCCAGTTCTCTTCAATGTCTTCATAAAGGACTTGGATGTGGGACTGAGGCACACTAAGTAAGTTTGTCAGAAGAGATGCTGACTCCCTTGCAGGCAGAGAGCCCCTGCAAAGAGACCTAGGCAAGTTGAAGGGCTGGGCAATCATCAACCTTATGAAGTTTAACAAAGACAAGTGCCAGATTCTGCATCTGGGATGGGGCAATCCTGGATGTACATACAGACTAGGGTTCATTCACCACTTCCCCTGGGCAGGCAGGTGTTCAGCCATCGTTGGCAAAGCTAAGCTCCGTTATACGTAACTGACTTGAGAAGACAAACACTATTCCTCCAAATGTCCCATCCTTCTTCTTTCCGCAACTTTATACATCGAGCATCACATCATGTGGTACAGAATACCTCTTTGGTGAGTTATGTGTTACCTGTCCCAGCTGTGTTCCATTCCAACTTCCTGGGCATGCCATCCCACCCACTGGTGAGGTGAGGTGCAGAAAAGGCATTGACTTTGTGTAAGTACTGCTCACCAACAGCAAAAACATGCTAACTACTGTGATGAAAATTAAGTATCCCAGACAAACGCAGCACACTAAGTCAATGTGCAGAATGCCAAGGAGCACTACTTGTAATGTTTGAATAGGAGAAATAAAAATTAGCACTACAAGAATAGTTTTTAAATACAGACTTTGAATTTAACTAGTTTATGTTAGAAGGTATATAGATATTATCTACATAGTTTAGAGAGAGAGACAAAAGGGGTTTTAGCATTTATTGGCTGTTTGTGTTCAAATAAACATTTGTGGGTTTTTTACTAAATAGTACAGTTAATTATATTTTATGAGATTCTATTTTATGAAATGAAGTATCAGACTTCAATTTGACTTTGTTAACCTTATTGTATGTCTCAATTAAAGTCTACCAATTTATCACTTTATGGGGGTAAAATCATTCATCATAAAATTTCTTGGTTATAGATCACTAATTAATTGGTAGCTGGAATAAAGTTTAACCATTGTTAAAGACCCAGAATTTCTCACATCACTGTTACAGAACTGCATAGTCAATTAAGCAACAGGAACCTGACTGTTTTACTTGGTTTATTATACTAATGCCTTGGAAAGTTTGCATGAAATACATAAATTCTCTTGTATCATAGTTAATTAAAAGCAAGACCATGGTCTGTAAAAGTCACTTGTCTGACCTCTGGAGAATGAGTGAGAATCAATGCCAAAGACCATACCAAAGGAGCAACTGCTTAAACTAACAAAGTAATTTATGTCCTTCAAAGAGCAGAAACAGTGAGAATGCAATATTTTTTTAGTTCTTTTAAGTCTTATTAAGACTTTATGATACCATTCTTGATGGCAGAGAAAAGGTTGGTGTCAGGGGACTGGTGCTGCTTCCAAGTGTAACTGCCTCAACCAAGTCAGACAAGAATGACAAAAAATACTTCTTTTTGTCATTCCTTGTGCAAATGAAAGAAACTTGTCATTCCAACTTCACAAAACAGCACTAGAGATGAAATGCTCAACTCCACTGGGACAGCCATTTTTTTGCTGTTATTACAGAAGAAAATTATAACCATAAAAATGTCCAATTTAGAAAAAAGGTGCCACTTTAGCATCATTTGCATAAAAGCTGTTACATACAAATTGTTATAAAGACAAATGTGTAGTACTCTTGTTGAAAATTGCTTATATCTTAGGTGCTTTGCCTGAAACGACATAAAGGCCTCTTCAAACTGAAATTCATTCTCAGGTAAATAAAGCTGAAAAAGAATTTTCACCTATTTGTATGTACGTGAGCAGTTTTTCATATGGTCTTAAACAGATTTTAACATGCATTTTCCCCAGGCTTTTAAATTCCTTCCCTCCTTAGCCTGCTAGTGGCTTCCATTACAATAACTTGGCTCTGCAGATGAGGGCAAATGAAAAGCTTGTCCTGAGTGCAAGGCAATAAATCAGCCAAGATAACTGTCTGTAGATGAGCCCAACTTTTACTTTCTTCTGTTAGAAAGTGCTCATATACACTCCTCTGCAATGAGATGATCACTGGCTGGACTTGAGATGGGTCACTGATGTCTGTCACTACCACTGTTACCTATTGACTCAGAGAAATATATTTACCCTCTCTCAGAAAATCAACCAGATCTTGCTGTGCCTACTGAAAGTGGGATATTTTGCAGCAATCAAAGAACAAACTTTAGTCCATACAAATTATTCTATGAAGTAGACCTATTAACTTTATCTTTTATTTCTGGCAAAAAAAAAATCAGAAGCATATATTTGTATTTGGTGTTAAACACTGACACAATGTGGATTAACAAGAACTCCAAATTAAGTTTTGCAGTAAAATGAATCATCAGACATATATTACTCTAATTGAGAATGGTACGCTAATGTAAGCAAGAATGCTAGTAGGGGATTTTCAAGTGGTCTGGTAATCTTTTTATGTAATTGCAGAGTCATTAAATTAGTGTAACTTGTTTGTAAACATGAGAAACAGCTATCTGTAGAATGCCAAGTTAAGAGGTTTGTAAACAGTTTCTTGTCTCTGAGATGAAGTATCAAAGCAAATAATATTATGGTATAGAATCCATAAGCTTTACTATTCCTGACTATGAGACTATGAGACCTATAAGCACATGCATACACTGAGACATTGTAGGCTGCAGCACTATGTTATAAGACTATGTTATATGGAATCATATTCAGTAAAATTAAAAATAAGCTGTTCTCTAGACCTTTAGACAGTATAGGACCAACAACAATATACCCCATACACTTTATCTGTTTTTCCAACAATTACTTTCTCAAGTAAAATAAAGTAATAAAATGAGTAAATGTTTGTTGATATGAAATCTAGTGTATAATTATTTAAATATTCTGAAGCACTAAATAGAAAAATTCTGTTTTGCCATGTCATAAAGCACCCACAATTCCAGGTGAGGACATATACAGATATGTCTGTCTGTACTTCAAATATCTGAACACAAAATCCAAAAGCATAATTTTTAAATTTAAAAACAAACTAACAAGAAAATTATGACTAATTCTCCTTTTTTTTGTTCTTAGCATGAAAAACTACTAATATCCTGCTTAGTCTTTCTCAGACCAAAATCCTGATGCTTTCTGGATGGAGGGTACTGCACAGCCGTGTGGCCATGACCAGGTCATGAGAACTGGAGTTTTCTTCTTGTGTTGCTCCACAACACAAGTTGGTGTTGATGGTGTGGACCATGTCTTAGAGGTTTATGGTGCAGATTATTTGATTTATTTTTTTTTTTATTTATCTGCACTGAGTAGGGGGAAAGGAGGGTAAGATTTATCTGTGCACTCTACTGTTTTGTCCTGTGTCTTTGTTCTTTGCCTGGATTCATAATGAGTTCTGTGAGCAGCATAAGCAGAACTGCTGGAAAACATCTGTTTTCAGCTACTATTTTTTCTTCTTTTCTTTTCCTTCTCCAAATTTCTAGCCTGCTCCTAAATATTGACTGCAAACAAGATCTATCAGTAGGAAACTCATGGTTAGCTTTGCCTCAACCATGCCTCTCCCTTTCTTTTCTTTCCTTTTTTTTTTTTTTTGCACTATTTCTGCAATCTTTATGTCACTGCATATGCAAATACACAACAGCATTATGTGCAGAAGTCCTTCCACTTATGTATGTTATTGCTCAGTTGGTGGAATTCAGATAGTGAGGAGAAAGTTTCACTTACAGATATTTTCTGTTTCTCAAAAAAAAAGAGAGGACAAAAAGATGCTTCTTAAAAGAGAGGACAAAAAGCCTTCTTGAAAATCTAGGGTGACAATGAATTGAGAGAACATACAAATGGAAATGTAAATTTGAGCTGAAAGCTGGATTAAAATATTTTAAGCCAACAAATAAAACTTTTTTACTAATACTACTATGAAGTTCATTGCAATAGGTCTTCATGGTTAAAATGAAAAAAAAATAAATTACTGCCTTTTGATGTGGTCTTTCCTCAAACTTGTGAATATCAGAAAAGAGAAAAGAAAAAGGCAACTTTTTTCTAAATCTGGTAAAAATATTTAATATTTTTTTCTCAAGATCCTTAGTGAAATTGTCAAAGATTAGCTCTCACTCTTTAGTAGAATTTACCTTTTACACAGTATCTGGAGAAGACCAGACAAGGAATTACATTTGGTGGTGTTCTTGATAGTTTAAGAATAGCTAACAATCTTGTATTTTTGTCACTGTGTCTGTCTTGTCCTGTTCCCAAAATCCTACTCTACTTCGCTTCTTTTACTTTCTATGTCATGTGCTGTTTTCTGACAAAGGAAAATGAAAGAGAATATAACCTGTAGCAGTCTAAGCACAAAATGTAAAGAATGCAGGAGATAGGAAATTTTGGAGAATAACTTGCTACAGACTTTTTTTTTTTTTTCTTTTTTTTTTTTTCAAATACATCAGAAGCAGGAATCCTGCCAGGGAGTCAATTAGGCTATAGGTGTAAGAACACTCCGGAAAGATAAGGCCATGTCAGAAAAGCTAAATGAATTCTTTGCATCAGTGTTCACTGCAGAGGAGCTTCAAGAGGTTTCTACACTGGAACTATTCTTTATAGAGGGACAAATCTGAGGAACTGTCTTAAATTGATGTGTCACTAGAAGAGGTTTAAGAACAAATCAATACAATGAATTGTGACAAATCATCAGGACCAGATCATGCAAGAGCTTTAAAGGAACTCAAATATGAAATTGCCAAACTACTCACTGTGGTGGGTAACTTAGTGCTTAAATTGACCTCAGTACTAAAGGAATCAAGGTGTTAAATACAATACAAAATTTGTAAAGCATTTTGTAGTGGGGAGGGAGATCCAGGAAACTGTAGAGCAGCAAATCTAATTTTTCTACCTGGTAAACTAATGGGAAATATTGAAAAATACCCCCAGAATTTGAAGGCCTCTAGAGAAATCGATTAATGGAGATGCTATAAGCAATGAGTAAAACAACAGTGTTTCTTTTAGATGCCTTTCATGGGGCAGAACTAGCTTAGACTGGGTATCTGCTATTCAGTGTGTTAAGTTTAGACGAGAATGCAATGCTGAGTAGCTGAGTGATGAAAGGGCAAGTGACATAAAATGCAAGTTTATACAAAGGAAAAACCTGAAGTAAAGATAAGTAATGATAGGTCTTATACTAGATCTTATCATTTAAAAAATAAAAAAGATGACAAAGTAATTTGATTTGCCTGTCTGAAGTGAATTATCAAGTATCAGATTTAAAATAAACTAAGAAGACTGGTTCAGAGTGTACCATGGGAAACAGCCCTTGGAAACAAAGAAGTCCGGGAGGGATGGACATGCTTCAAGAAGGAAGTCTTAAATGCACAGACACAGGCTGTACCAGTGTGCCACAAGGCGAGCCAAGACGACCAGCCCGGCTGAACAGGGAGATTCTGAAGGAAATTAGGAAAAAAAGGAGAGTTTACAGACTGTGGAAAAAAGGGCTGGCTATTCGCAAAGAGTTTAAGAATATAGTTAGGTCATGTAGAAAGAAAATTGGAGAGACAAAAGTGCAATTTGAAGTCAATTTGGCCACTTCTGTTAGGGATAACAAGTGTTTCTGTAAATACATTAATAACAAAAGGACAGGCATGGAAAACCTCCATTCTTTGTTAGACTGGGGAAAACAGAGTTAAAAGAGATGAGGAGAAGGCTGAGGTACTTAACACCTTCTTTGCCTCAATTTTCACCAGTAAGACAGGTTGCCCTCAGGACCACTGGCAGGGTTATGGAGCAGATCATTTTGAATGCAATCACACAGCACCTACAGCATGGACAAGGATCAGATGCAGCCAGCATGGGTTTAGGAGGGGCAGGTCTGACCAACCTGATCTCTGTTTAGCCTGGAGCAGAGGAGGCTCAGGGGTGACTTCATCACTGTCCACAACTACTTGAAAGGAGGTTGTAGCCAGGTGAGGGTTGTCTCTTCTCTCAGGCAAAGAGCAACAGGACAAGAGGGCATGGGCTTAAGCTCTGCCAGGGAAGGTTTAGGTTGGATATTAGAAATAAATCTTTTACAGAGAGAATAATCAGGCATTGGAATGGCCTACACAGAGAGGTGGTGGATTCATCATCCCTGAAGATTTTTAAGATGAGACTGGATGCGGCACTTAGTGCCATGATCTAGTAATCAGAATGGTGTTGGATCAAGGGTTGGACTTGATGATTTTGGAGATACCTTCCAACCCAGCTGATTCTATAATTCTGTGATCCTATCTTTTGATGTAACTGTGGAACTCCTTGCAGAATATGTTTTGGATGATAATAGTATAAATAGTTTCAAAGAACAGTTGGAGATCATGGAAAAAATGTCTCTCTCAAGACATCAGATGTCCCATTCAGATGTTCCCCTGCACAACACATTACCACAAACTGGGAGACTAATAAGAGGGAAGAATCTGTATTCACTTTCTTCTGAAATTCTTTCTTTAAACACCTAATGCAAGCTATTTTTTAAAGACAGTAGACTATATTCAATGGGCTTATGATTTTTCCCACTAATCCACTCCAACATTAGCTTTTACATAATTTGGTGTCATATGATCACAGAAAACTTTCAAATAAAATCGACATTGGCCTGGATCAAATGTTTGCTCCATTGAACCTGTGCTGTGGTAAGCATTTCTTTTAAAGCAGTGAGGTTTTTTTTCAGTTCAGGTACTTATTAACAATCTTAATGTGGGCAAAACAGCCAGTGAGCATCTTAGCAGTTCTCAAGCCAGAAAGCTTGCTCTTTGACCCCATCATGGTGGGCTTTCACCGATGTTTTAGCCATGTTAATCACCTACAACTTTCTCTGTATCTGCTTTGAAATAATGAAAGGGAAGGAGTCTTTCTCAGGGCTACCAGTAATTCATCACCCCCAGGCAGAAGCTGTTAAGTATGTAACCATGGATTGTCTTTTCTCCTTAAAGATAATTCTTTAATGATTATCAACTTCTCTAGTGTGTGACTGTAAATACTGCTGAAAAAAAGGTGTCCTCCTTTTGGGATCATTTATCTCTGAGTGTCCCACAGGTCTAGTATCCATCTCTTTCTAGATAGCTTGCTGATTTCTTGCACTACCCAGGAAGTTAGATGGCTTACCACACATCCATCTGTCCTCTCAAAAGCTTTAACTAATCACTCCACTTGGCTTGGTGGATGAACACTTTGTTCAATTACATTAAAGGTTTGATTTTAATTGTTTAATAATGTCTCCTTAAGTCACTATTGAGATTTTGTAACGTTAAATTGTCTTTGAAACTTAGAGCACATGCAAATTTAAAAAAAAAAAAAAGACTAGCTAGCTCTCACCTGGATTATGATGAAATGTTTCTGTATGTTAATGATTTGGTTATTAAAATGTATAAGGAGAGAGAAAAAAGCATGGAACAGACAGCATCAATGATTGCCTTGAGAGTATCTCTCCATAGAGGAACAGCACTTTGGATCTCTGTGTCAGCAGTGACAGATATTTATGGCTGAGATAGCCCAGGTCAGTGTAAGCCTAGAAGAGAACAAAGACAATATGCCGTACCTGTAAAGACAGTGCAGGGTGATAAAATATGTACCCAAAGCAAATTAACCACTGTGAAGCTGACCAGACCAGAACACAAGCAGAGGGGAGCGAATGTTGAAGACAGGAGTGTGTTCTAGATATACTTCCCTAAGTTTCCTAGGTTTCCTCAGGGAAATATGAAACTTTACCAAAATTAGTTCCACAAAACAGAGAAGGAACAAAGGATAAACAAGCTGTGGTCCCTTCCTCTGAAGAGGGTAAGCTAATAAATGAATATTGCAAGTAACCTCCTCCAACTTACATAGGAGCTGGAAACTGAATCTAAGGTTCTTGTTTTCCCAGATTGCAGAGTACATCAGCAGGGTGTACATCACTAAAAGGAAGATTGTTTTTGTTTGGTTAGTTTTTTTAATGATGTCATCAAATGTGATCACCACATAAATGGGGAAAAAGTAGGAAAAATCTGATGAGTGTTGAAACTGTGAAAAACCATGTATGCAAAGGTGCCATGCTTTTAAGAACTCTGGTTGGAGTTCTTACAAGATAAGGTCCAGAAAAAAACATTTTACAATGTAAACTGATGCTGTTTCTGTAGGTTTTGGTGGCACATCTCTGAGGCCAGATAATTTTGGTTTTAAGCTCCTCTGGATTTTTAGAATGATGCAGAGGTATCTGGGGAAATGGACTCGAAATTCAGAAAGTTTTGAGGTAGATTCTGAAAAACAGAAGAAGAATAGAGAGTAAAGTCAGATGGAATAGGAAAGAGAGGGGAGAAACAGAAGAAAGGGAATAATTCAGTACCTGTGAATAAGAAGTTTACATATATAAATATAGGTATACTTACGTGTGTGATGGTGTAGGTGTATATATATAAAATAGATGTATAGAAACCACTTCTATTATTGAATAAGTCATAGCCTATTTTGAAGGCTTTTTCTTGGAGATATGCACCAATGATACTGACAGATTTGACACTATTCAAAGGGAATTCTTGCTTTTGGAAGCTCAGAGTCTAAGGCCAGACCAAAGCACCTCTGGCAAAATCCCACGGGAGCGAGAGGATTAGACCCTTGCTGTGCCCACATCACTGACTCTTTAAGTTTTATATTTTGGAAATTAAACTGGCTAAAGAAAATTCAGCCCAATAACGTGAAATATCTTGCCCAAATGTAAAAACCACAGAAAGAAACTGAGAGGAAGAGTGTCCTGGACGTTGGTTTAGTTTTTTTGGTTTTTTGCCACTCCTTATGTTCAGAATAACTGAGAGACGAAAGCCTAGAATATCGCTATGCTGCCTCTTTAAACACAATACCCTTTCCCCTCTTTTCATTTAGTTATCTCCTTCTCTGCTCTGTGGCTCAATCTGCATACGTTATTGGCCTCGATTCCCAGGGCTGCCACCTTAATCTGTAGTAGCTAATAGTACAACCTCACACATGGCCTGGGACCAGGCTCAGGTTAACTAGAAATCCAAAAGCAAATGGCTGGGGGAGGTTGCTATAAAATAACCACTTGAAAATTCAGGCTGTGATTTTTTTTTGTCACATTTGCATGGAGGAAGCAAAGCTTTTAGTCTCAGAGGTTCAGTCAAATGCATTAAAAAGATGAACATTTTAGTTAATGTTCTAAGAAGATTTCTAAAAGCAGTTTTGATTGTGTACTATTAGCATTAATTAATTTTTATACTGAGACCAGCCGTTATATTAGTAGAATGCATATTTTAATCAATTTCTACTTGCTGTTTTGTGTGAGTTAAAGGTAGCTTTGTGGTTTGTGCCTAGTTTATACAGTGCATTTAACTCAATGTGCCTTAGGTAATGCTCATCTGAGGTTCAATGTATACTCTAATCAGAGCATGATACAAGAATTATGAATAAAACCCCAACAAGCAATGGGGTTGTTTTCATTTGGACCATAGTGGAATATACCTTCTCTAAACAGGTGCTTCAATGCATTATTAAATAACACAATACTCAACTGCACTATCATCAAAAGCAGGCATAAACAGTTAGGATTATATCTCTCTTCAATAGCAGCTTACCTGCTTCTGAAAGCAGCTGGTTTATAAACATTTGTAATCATTCTGTCACTGGTAAATTTAAAAGGATTCTGGTGAGTGATTTTTTAAAACAATTTTCAGGTTATTATTTTAGAAATACTTTATCATTTATATGGGCAATTAAAAGATATTCAAAGTTAATTTCCCAATTTTATTTTTTTTCACTCTTATTTGACAAACAGTGAGACTTTCTGCTCAGGATTGCTAAACAGACTTTGAAATTGGGACTGTACTGATGTTTATTTCTTTAGTCATAAACACTGATAATTCAGGTGACAGGATGCTTAGACTGGGAAATTTTTAGTAGAGCAACTACCCCATACTGTCTAGCCCCAGGAATCCCTCTCTTACCTCATCCCTTGGCACTTCCCTCCCAGTCTTGCTTCATGACCCAAAGAAAACTGATGTGTCTCACCACCAGAGAAAGGGCAGACCAGCAAGAGGTCAGACGGGTAGATCAGGAGAAAAAGCCCAGTCCCACAGAAAGTTTTTCTGCTTCTGGCAATAATCTCTTCGGGCCCCTCTGATCCTAAGCACAGTGGCTTTTCCCAACTATTAATTCAAGATATAGGAAGCCCTGAAAAAGAAAAGACAAGGTGAGTAAAGACAACAAAGTTTAAAAAGATATAACAGGTGAAGATGTAATGGAGGCTAAGAAATATTTGGAGAAACTTTGCAACAGGTAAATGTCTGAAAACCAGTTTCTCAAAACAGATCCACTTTCACTATATATCTATTCTAGCTTTTCATCACAGTCTTCATTCCACTTGTTCCTGCAGTGGCCAGGACCTGTCATCTCATGCCATCAACTGAGGGCTTGGTCCACCCCCATTAAGCACAGCTACACCAAAACACATCATCACCACTCCACTCCTCTCAATAGACTTGTCATTGAAGGTCATTCTCATTCACATAGGATCGTGCAGTTCCTTACATAGCGCTCCTCTCCCCACACTGCCCTTGAGTTTTTTCTCCTCTTGTTGCCATTTCAGGACTTCTGTTGTTCAGCAATACTTTGAGGTCCAAAGGGATGTCCAGTTCACTGTGCCAGGAGCTGTATGAATACACTGTGAAAACCAGTCTCTGCCACAAGCTGCTCCCAAGATGAACAGACTGGACAAACAAATGTTGGAGATAAAAATGGAGGCACAACTTCACAAACTGACAGCACTACAAGAGGATGGACTCCTGCCTTCCAGATCAGAACTGCTTAACCAGAATAAGCACTGTGCCAAGCGCCTGCCCACTGCTCCCACCCCCATGAATGTCAGAGTGCAGGGACTTCTGTTCTGAAAGTAGATACAAATGAATGGGTGGGGGGAAAAAGGGCTGTAAAGGTATGTAGGTATGTTCAGGTGGACTGAAAAAGAGTTTCAGATCAAATGAGTGTATATGTATAAGCAATATTTGCACAGTTCCCTGATAGATCACGTTCAAGCCCACCTGAACAACAAAAAACAGGTTTATCCATATCCATATCCATATCCTCTCCAGCAGCACTATCCTGGCAAGAGCAGAGTTCAGTGCTGCTGCAGACCAGATCAGCATATCCATGATTCAGGCTTCGAAGCACTATCCTATTCTAAAGACCGTGGTAAGAAGAGGTGATGACTTCATTGCATCAAACAGGGCCAACAGTCCCTGCCGTTCTGTTGTTCAGTAGGTCTCAGAAAGTAAGCATTGTTAATTACATTTTTCCTGTATTAGTAACTCATAATTCTGATTACTGATAAAATAAGCATACACATGCTAGAGGTATTTGGCATAAGCAAGTAGCAGTGGACTGCAGGCTGGCAAGCTTACAATGATGTCAAGTATTTAGATGACAAGAGAGGAAAAAATCAGTGTAAGCGATGCCACTTTAAAGGATTCTGAGATTTAAAAACTCAGGAAAAATTCAATGACTACATGAGTACCTTACCCATTACCATTCCAGAAAATTCAGACTCCACAAAGATATTGCATGTCTGTTCTTGCTAAAATCTGCCAATTGTTTTGATGCCCCTTTACACCTGGAGTCCCAGCTGAGGGTAAGACCTGTCTTACGATAGCTGAACCTAGCCATGCTGCACACAGCCTTACAGGAATGACTTTCTAGGCTTTCCTAGATGCAATTGCAATCAATCACCTAGAAATGAAGACTTCACTAGTTCATTACTAGTTCCCTGAACCATCCAGCCTTCCCAAATGCTTCATAAAACTTCCAGTTTTCTAATATTTAAATTAAGTATTTCAATTACCTAATACTTAGCAAAGTTGCTGATGTATCTCTTGATTTTTCTTTTCCTACATGGACTTGGTTAGAAAGACTTCTATATCAAGTGTATATCTTAATTAAATATAAGCTGTTTTACATGCAGAAAAATCAAAAAAATTCAAAGTTATAATTTTTCTCTCTGTTTCAAAAATGCAAATACCAGAAAGAGAGCAGTTAGACTTTAAAAGAAAAATTTATGAGTATTTCCCTCTTGGTACTCCTTCCAGTGCTTCCTAATTAAGGACAAGCCAATACAGTATCATGTACCAATCTGGTATTTATTAACAAAGCTAGTCATGATTTTTAACTGATTATTGCTCAGAGGATCCTCCCCTCATTAATATAAATGAATTAGGAGGAATAGTGCCAAATGTTTCAAATGGGAATTAACATGAGACTGCAAGGTATAATTAGTTGAAGATGCTAAATACATCAAAGTATTCATTTCTGTGTGCATATATATATATTTGACTATACATGTATCGCATTTATATATTATCTAAAAATATTATGTATATGTACACACAGTACACATATCAGCTTAAGTGCAATTTATAGATGGATGTATGCCCATTTTATTATATTATACCCCACAGCTAAGGCAAACAAGGTATCAAGCTGAAAGAGGACTACAGAATCCAGGGAACAAAAATAAAGAGAGATCCATACAGGATAACATTGATAATAAATATCACTTACAGAGTCTCTGAATCAAACACCATTGTAGGTACAAAATCACAACCTCATTGTTTTGTTACTAGTTAGTCTCATAATTGTAATTTTCCCCTCCTTTCTCCCTGCCATTTCTGTGCTTGTACATGTCTCTGTGTACCTGTGTGTCTGTGTGCACTTGCTGGTGTATAAGTGCAAACACAGTGAGGCTGGACCACCACAGCCAAGACAATAATTTTACCCTGATTTCAGTTATTTAGATGTACATTATCCTATTTATTCAGTGACTGACACCTTCTCCAGCTGTTTAGGGGAGTCTCAAGTTGTTTTGAAAACAGAACAGTGTGGTTAGAATACCAAACAACACAGATGTAAATCAAAGCATGTAACAGGAATACACTCACCTTTATTTCTCAGCTGCACTTTGCACTCAACTGGAAACACAGCCTCTCTCTTCCTCACCTTTTGAAATCAAAGCACAAGCTAGTCAGAAAGGTACAAAACAGTCCAATCAGGCTCAGAAATGAGTTACTACAAGACTTGGACATGATGGACTTGGTAATTCTGCATAAAGATGTAAGACTGGGCTAATACAGATAGTGGCCAAATATTGCTGCAAGGAAAGGCTTTGTCCAGTTTCCTGGATTCATTTTCATGTTTCAGAAGGAAGTTCCATTTACTCTGAACCAGAGAAGGTAGGTGTGGATACAGACAAAATTTTTACATGGAGAGGAGTGTGGATAGCACAGATCTATGACTGCAACCTCATGTCATGTGGCAGCCTGTGCCCCATAGATGCAATGAAGGGCTAGCACTTCTGTTCTCATGCCACACTTCAGCTTTGGCCTAGAGTTTCTAAAATGAGTGCAAAAAAAGGACTAAACCATATTGCCACTGTTCACATGAATTGTCAGCCACAACTATACTTGGGATCAGCATCCTGTGTTTAAGGGCTGCTAAACTGAATGGGACCAAAGGTACATGTGTCCTGCCTTAGACTGTTGATGGTATCAGATGTGTAGGGATGAAATGTAATAGAGTGGTTGTTCCCTAAATTTTCCTCCTTGCTTCCAGTATTTGGCAACTTACAGATTCCTTTTAGGCAGTTATATCAGGTCATCGTGTCTAATATAAACCTTAAAACAGGACACAGTAACTTTGTGTTTGACCTACATGACTTTATCTAGACTTTTTTTTAAGCTATTTTTCCTATTGGTTCCCACAATATTCTCTAGCACCCAGTCAAAATTTTGTGAGAAAGTACAAAGAGCTGGCCTCTTTTTGTTTTTAAATTTTTCCCTGGTCCTTTCACCTTCTTTACTCTTCGAATGTTTTTTCCACCTCTACCTTCTCCAAGCCACTCATGACACAGTAGACTTCCCTTCCTTGCACATTTATTTTGCTCAGTTAAGTAGCCTAGGTGAACTTTGAAGGTTGCAGTATATGGAAACTTACATGAAAGCAAACAATTTTAAATAAAAATTTTTCAGATCGTGCCCACATTTATTCTCTGCTACATCACTGACTGTATTTATCTGTTATCTTAAAATATGCCTCAAAACATGTTTGTAAACTGAAAGGTTAAGAGATTGCAAGCAATTTAAGGTAGACACTGTATTTTTGCATGTGCAGTAATGGGTATGATGTTGGGGCCTTTAAATATGACTGCAAAAAAAGATAATAAATGAAGAAAAAAGAAAAGGAATCATTACACACATAAAAAAACCCAAAACATTTAACAGTCTAAGCTGTTCTACTATGAAAGAAATGTAGGGTTCATAATGTTTTCCTTCACCAGTGAAAAAAGCCCTTTATGGGCTTACTTATGTAAAACACACTTCTGGTCATAACTGCTTCACTGGTATTTTAACCTTCAGGATTTTTAGTCCTCTAAATATCTAATTAGTACTGCTTTTTTAATGGTTTTATAAAAGCATCTTGGCATGTATGCACAGAATGGCCTAGTGCCAAAGTACCATAACGTGCAGGAACAGTAACAACTCTGTCTCTGCACTGATTCTCTGCAATAGAATATGATCAGGAAAAAAATCCAATGCAAAGCTGACAGGACAGCTCACATTTCTGTTAGATCTCATAAATCCTACTCAAAGTAAGAACTCCAGATCCTTGACTGGCCTTTGGGGTATTTTGGTGGGTTTTTTTGTGGTTTTTTGTTTTTTTTTGTTTTGTTTTGTTTTTTGTTTGTTTGTTTGTTTGGTTTGGTTGTTTGTTTTGGTTTGTTTTTTTTGTTTGTTTGTTTTTGGGTTTTTTGTTTATTTGTTTTTGGGTTTTTTTGCCCTTTATCTCTTTGTGTCATCCTTGATGTCATCCTACATATATTGGTCATATATATCGGTCACATTCTGTCACGCATGTGAGACAGCTGCAGGGTAAGAAGACCAAGGAATAAAAGAGTTTGTCAAAGGGACACTGTACAGATACCCAGAAGAGATTTTCTACAGATCACCTGAGAAGTTTGATTTTGCTTTGGAGCTACTGCATAGGATGTTCTGCAGATGCATTCTGATAGTAGTAGAAGTTAAAGCGCTGCTCTATATTCAGACAGAGTCTTTTCTGTTCATCAGTACTTTCTGCAAAGAGCTTTTCTGCTAAGAATTGGAACATTTGAAGACTTAAGTTAATGCAGATATCCTAATAAAGGACTTAGGTTTTGGCCTAATGCTTCCTCCCACTTGTCCAAACTAGTCCTTAGCTCTTTCTCAAAATCAAAGTATGATGTTCTCCACTTCTGCTTTCTAGCAGATAAAGTATAGACTCTAGCAAGTATATGTGACACACCAGCATGGTCCAGACAATATAATGGCCCTTTAGTGCCACTAGCAGTCCACTTACAGTCACTCTCAGATTGCTCTAAGTCATGGTAAAGGACAAAAGCTGGTTAATGATCAGTCAGTGCAAGGTGGCATCCTTGCTCACACCACCCTCCCAATTAGCACTCCTTACTCTTTCCCTGAAGCAGAAAATCTGGGCCTTTATATTATTTTTCCCACAACAGCAGCCTCCATCATTAATTAGTGTATGGAAGCTCAGGAGATCCGTTGGGAACAGAGAAAAAACATCCTCCTGTGACAGTGCTTCTCATGCTAACAACTCCGATTCCCCTCAAGCTGTTAGTGACACACCCTTGAGCTTCTGGTGACCCTGCACAAGACCTTTCTTTGGACTCAGGAAAAGAAACAGTGTGATATACAACTCATGAAGCTTATGGCTTCCTGACTTACGATTGTATTACCTATATCTAATGGAGTTCAAGCTGTGTCTGAAGTGTTTCCTGTAGCTGGGACATTGGTAATGTCTCTATCCATGTGTACTCGCAGTTGACTAATAATGCACTTTAGCTCATAAAGATGTATCTTTCTCCATAGGCATCTGATGCAGGTATCCTTTCTCTGTTTTTCCACTTCATTTCCTAAAAGTTGAGGGAATGCAATCTCTTTGGACCTTTAAATTGCCATCAGCTGGCTCACAATAAGAAGAAGGAAAGACAAATGTCACCTTGGGGAAAAAAAAAACCAAAAACCAAACAAAACAAAACCAAACCAATCAACCAAAAAACCCCAAACCAAACCCAAAAGAAAACAATACATGAAAAAACCCAAACCAAACCCAAAAAACCCAAAAACCCAAAAAACAAAAAAAAACACAAAAAAACACCAAACCATCCCAAAACAAACAAGCAAAATGAAAATAAAACAAAAGAAAACAAAAACTCCCACACTACCGAAACAAAAAAGCTAATCAAAGTAAAGTAAATCTGAGAAAGGTCTGTAGTCATGCGTTGCCTCCAGTTAAAATCTGGTTACGCTAGAGATTTATCAAGAAAGCTGAAATTTATAATTACCTTTCAAATACTTTAAAATAACTATGAAAAAGAAGGAAATTTTAGAGATCTGATTAAAATTTCCCTGATTCATTCGTCACTAATATTGTCACATTTACTTTCAATATGACCACAGGTATAAGAAGAGAGTATTCACATAGCATATGTGCCCATAACAATCAAAAACACTATTAAAAAGACTTTAAAAAACAAATAAGTAGTTTCCCGCTATTAGTTTTCCAAACGTATGTAGCTTTGGCACAATTGTAGATATTAGTCTAGATTTACAAACACTTTCACCAAGCAAAGAACAGCTCATGAATATATGATTTCTTTTCTCTGTAGTTTTATTGCAGAAGGTGAACTTAACGTCTGCTCTGTTCAGATCATGGCTGCACCTTGTACTGATTAGTCTCCCAAAGTCCTAGTCTGATATCCAGTTGGCTCAGTTGATATCTACAAATGGTCTGAGGTCAGGCCTTCAGCTGTTGTAAGGTGCTGATGAACAATCTGAAGGGGATATCCCCAGGATATTAAATCTATTGACCTATTGACACAAAATCTCTAATGGTTGAAAAGAGCTGTCAGTCATGAGCAATGGAGTCTCTGCTAAGGAGAATATGAAGAAAAACAAGCACGTTTTTGGCTTATTCCCCAACAGTATCCTTGTTCAGATTTTTTTTCTTGACCTTGAGCATGAGTTGACTCCTATGATAAGGGTCTGTGAGTAAAAGGCAGAGTCATCAGTTCAGATCACAAAGGAAAATTATGTTTAAACATTAGCTTCATTCTTCAAAAGTTAAATAATGCTTCTGGCATCAACAAGTTCCAAGCAAGATTCTTCTTTTTCTATTCACATTCTTTCCCATCCTTGTTCCATTAATGAAGAACACATACTTAATGTGTTTGGTCTGGTATTATCACATAGAATATGTCACCTTCAATCCTCCTTTCTCTGTCATCTAAGCATATATGCCACTGGGCAGAACAACTATTATACTACTCCCCTCCCCCCTGCCCCTTCTATATCTGTACGGGATTGAAAAAGAGAGTTCTGTGTATTACATAAACACCCAGCCAGTGGGGCTGCAGGTGAGAGAAGAATGGAGAGGGGACAAGGACCAGGTCAAAAGAAAATGTAGAGAAGGCAAAATATTTCAGCTGCACTTTAAAATATAGAAAGTTAAATCAGATCAAATTGGTTCCAGAACAGTATGCACTCTATTCCAGCAATATCTATTGCCATATGGGACTTTTAAATACTGGGTTTGGAAAGGAAAGAAAAGAACACAAGGTAGCCTAGTTAAAAACGCACCAGAAGTATGAAGACAGCAGCCCAGTCTGTTACTTGATATTCAAACCTTCTCAAAACTTTTCTGGAATTTTTTTTCTCTTTTCTTCTTGGGGATTCTATACTGCTATGATCAAACACTTGACAGCCATTTTCAAGTAATTTTGCATGATTTCCATACTGAAGAAGTATTAAACATAAGATTCCAAGAAACTAGTCAGACTCTGCATTTTGCTATTTTCTCCAGCATAAATACCCTAGCCAGTGCTCCTAAGCATAGTACATCATCACTATTTTTCCATATTGTCTTTTCCTCATAGAAAATTCAAAGCTTTTATATGTTTCCATATTTGCTATACATTTTGATCAAATATCTCTTGAATATGTAGAAGGAAACAATGAACAACAATATTTTGGACTGTATTTGGCTATGAGTGTTCTGGTACATCTACCTATCCTCTGATGCATTTAAATTCTCTTCATAAACAGCTTAGAATAAATAAGGGTTTTAGCACTATGTCTGGAGTTAAAAAACATACAAATCAAGTAAATGTATGTTAAAAAGTAAAGTACAACTGTGAAATAACACAATGCATTTAAGGAGAGGGTACAACTGTGAAATAACAAAATACATTTAAAAAGGAGAAAACAATATAGCCTAACTGCAAATGATTCATCTTAATGGCATAACAAGAAGAAAAACATACGTGAATTTGGCATTACAGACAGCATTACAGTTGTCCTGGTAAGAAAAGAAGGGAAGAGAAAGGAAAAGACTGACTTTAGATGGTTAAGTGCTGCCTAATAGCAGGAAAACAAGTACTCTGCTTTGTAAAAGTTACCTTTTTATAACATTTGGCGGGTTTTCAGCTGATAAATGTAAATATTAATCATTGTCTTGAAAATTACTACACTAAATTTCTACTTCACTTGCATCCCAGAGTGATGCACTTATATAGAAACAATTGCACTCTGTTTATTAATTTGAAACCATTCTACAGTGATTAACATATGAAATCTGCAAAAGCATTTTCAAGGTTTTTTTCTGTGCTTTTGTGTGTGTCTGTAGTTCAGATCAGCAGAAAATGCTGTAATGCCAAACATCATGTAACACTGAAACATCTTTATCATTCTTTAAACCCATTGTAAAAATGTTTTAAAAGTATAAGCATGTCTCATATAAAGAATAGAAAATCTATACGTCTTTTTGTTTCAGGGGAAGCATTACTACCTCAGGAGCTTCTTTAAGGGTGATCTACAAATAATTTACCAGGAGTTAGTTTTAAATAGCACATACTTCATAAAGAATGAAGGAAGAATGCCAAAAGGTTTTCTTATTCTTGTTACTTGAGTGAGGTTTGAGGGATTTTTCTTTTAGATATTTTTAAATGTCAGTTTTGGTTTTCCTGTATTTTAATCACTGAACTGATTAGTAATATAAAAATATGTATCATCATGGTTCAAGTGGATGGGGAAAGAAGAGATTTTAAACTTACCTTCTCCAAAAGCTTATGTTGCTATACTGCAGTACAGCTCAGTGGTGTTAACAAAAGAAATACACAAAATGTAACATGAATTACCACTAAAACTCCTTTACTTTCCTTGATTCATTTCTCCCTTTATCTTTTTGACTGTTATGATATCATAATTTCACCAGCAATTCAGGCATAGATCACAGTAAATGGGGTTGGATATATAACAGTAGAAAGAAGGAACAGAAAGGGAGGAAAAAAAAACCCCAACCCACAACTGTCAAACCTTCTTACATTTAATAGAATATCAAAAACATGATCTATATTCACATTCAATTTTTCCTTGTTTATGTTTAAAGCACTCTTAAAAAGCACCCAAACCCTCCTAATGTATGGGGATACGATGTCAAGAAGTTCAATTTTAAGGACTTTTTAACCACTAGCTCTTCTTTCTAATTATAAAAGGACCGAAGACTTATGGCACTGATTTGCAACAGCAAAAGATGTGACAATTCATATTCAGTTCTGTTTAACTGAGCATGTTCTGCATGATGTGCAATAGAGTCACCTTGCTCCTTTACATCAACACCTGGAACAGGTATGGAGGCAGCATGCTTAGACATTGGCAAGGAAAGAGAATCCTGTCTTATTTTATAAGGTCCCCATCTGTCCATCTTGGAAGCAACAGCACAGAATGTTTGTCATGGACTCTAGTTCAAGGACTGCAATGAGGATGTCATATTCAGCCAACCAAGAATGCTTTTTTGTCTACCTTCCCCATGTCTGGCCTGAATACCTAATAGCCATTTACTTCATAGCTACTTCTTAAGATGGTGAACTTATGAAGCAAAAGAATAGGGAGGCAAGATAAATAATAACCAGGTATATCATAAGCCTTAGAGAAATGTCAGAGACTAGTGACATCCTCAATGCTTGTTGTCACTGTTGTAGAAAATCTTTTTGCAATATATATAAAACTAAGTTAATCAGTTTTTTAAGGCTTTGCAGTCAAAAGTCCAGCTTTGAAAAAACGCCACAGCTCTGGATGAAGGTGCATTGGCAAAGCTGTGTGAAGCTGTTTTGCATAAACTCACGCCCATAATATTCTAGCTCCTAGCTGGTGCTACTTAATGTATAAGTGCTGCAGATCCTTATTGCTTCCCTACTTTAATGCTTTGAACAAGTCAGAATGCAAACATATGTTACTTGCCTGTTTCAGTTTTATGCTATTGCTTCATTCCCAAGAACCACCTAAAATCCTCTCTAGCTGAAGTCTAACGGCATCAATAGATTAAAAAGAATTCTCTCCTACTTTTCCAAGCTACTAATATCTTTGAAGACAGAAGGGGTTGATATTAATTTCTTGGATAGTTTTCATTATATTTAGTACTAAAAGAGAGAAAGAGGGAGAGAGGGAGAGACTGCAGCCCAGTCCTCTGACCTCAAGCATACTTGGCTCATAAGGGTGTGTCACAATCTTCAGTAGAATGCCTATGAATTTACACCATCATAAAAGAGAACTTCCAGTTAAGAAGACAGATTTTTATGTGGGGGTTTTTTTGTTGTTGTTGTTGGGGTTTTTTTTTTGTTTTTTTTTTTTTTTAATGGCAGCCCTTCTGGGTTCTAAGATCTTAGGCTTGTGTTAAGAAAGTTTTACCCCACAGAGGGTAAGGGTGAAAAGGACAGCAAGCATTACCTGTGTTTCTGTCATCTACTGACCTTCACCTCTCACATATCCTCCTGAAGTGGGATGTATATGCAGCACTGGTTCATTTGTTCTGAGCTTTACTCTGCTCCTTCTCCACCCCACCAGGCTGGTTTTGGTTGCTCACTGGAGCCATCTTGAGTGTATTTGCCACCAGCTGCTTCCCACAACCTCGTTGCTCCCCTACCCACCTCCAGAGTGTTGCACCACGCTGCAGGAGCCTGCAGTGCCATTTGCCAACACCATCTGCCAGACCTCCTGAGCCAAGATTACCTCCTCCCAAACCCACACCATTTCTATCAGGGTTTCAAAGCCTGCAAACAAGGGGTCAAAATCTGAAAAGAAAGGCTCAAAAAATCTGAAGCTGCTGTTCTTATTCCCAGCATCCTTTCTTTCTCCTTCCAGTACACAAACATCATCCTTATCTTGCAGGAATTGTTATGGGACATAAATAAAATTCTAGTACAACTTGGGGTTGCTGTTTTAAGCACCTGACCAGCTGCATCAAAGCTGTGAGGAGATAGTCCTAATGATGTCTTCTCTATTTCCAGATTGTCCCAGTCCAAAGAATTGAAACTAAAGAGCCAGATGGTGCTCATGTGTACATAGCTCTGAATTCTAGTTTCAAACTCTCTCTCAGAAAGGCTTTAATAATAGAATGTAGAAGTTGCCTATTCCCCTATCTCAGGCTTATGAGGTACTTTACTGCTCTCTACCCCTTAAATTTCTCGTTTACATATTTCTACATTTCATCTCCAAAGTATATGCATTGAATTGACCCATCTCAGCAGTACTGAAAAAATGTTAGTCTTCCTCTATTGCTACTCCCTCTCTGATTAAAACCTTCTGCTTGCAGCCCCAGGCTTCACCACACCTTTGTTCCTCTAGTCTGCCCATACACATGGTCCTTCTACAGCTGCACAGGGCACAAGGGCAGTCTTGACTATGTTTATGAGAAGAAAGTCTATGAAAACTACGCTCTACCTGGAAGAGAAAAAAAAAAAAGTCAGGTTATTACATTGAAACCATGGAGTCTTTCTTCCACATTCAGTTCAAACAGAGCTAAATATGCAAAGAGTAATTTTTCCTTTGTTAACCATACTTTTCCAGGGGTTTTGGTCTGCTGCTGGAGAAAAGAGAGAAGAGTCCACAATCCCCAAGTTCTCCTTCTGCTTTTAACTCTGAGCCAGCCATATGATCTTCTTAGTTCCTTCAAGGAAAGCATTCCTCAGTTTACCAATTGGCAAAGTGGATACAACAGCGATATCCTCAGGGATGCAGAGAATAAAAGCAACTGTTTGCAAAAGACTTCAGTGCTGGGGGGGGAGGCAGGGGGGAAAGGATAAATTATTCTTTCAAATTAAAAATGGGATAGATTATTCACACATCTATACATAAACTCAAACCATGAATCTGCTTGTAAGTGAACCACTCCTACATGAACCCCGCACTCTGTTTATAAGGCACATTGTTTCCTTTATAAAGCCTACAGAAGTCAGACTTTGATTTGAATATAATAAAATTGCAGAAACAGCAGAAGCTGGCCATGTAACTCCTTTTTTAATGAATACCTAAAGTAACAGTCCTCCAAGCCATTGTGTCATCTTTCAACTCCTGTCCCTCCCTCCCCCTTTCTGCACCAAACTCGAGGAAAAGAAAAACTGATTGGCAGGTACTGTAGCTGGCGTGAATAACCACGACTATATATCTTGTCAAAAATCAGCATGTACTTTAAAAAAGAAGAAAGTAAAATATGAAGATAAGAGGAATAATCTGAGGCTCTCCCATATTCTCATTCAAATTTTTCTATTTAGATTTCACTATATTTCCTTTTTTAACCTTCTCCTGCAGGTCTTTATATATAGGACAAAAAAATCCACTTCTGTCATTTAAAGCATGATGAAAGTACCAAAGAAAAATCTATTTTCAGCTGTTTCTCGTTAGAGCACTTTTTTGCCACTGTGATGAAAGTCGATGCAAAGAAAGAAAGACGAGTCACTGATGAAGATGAAGAAGCATTTCTGATCAGCCATCTGTTCAACCAATTAAAACCCTCGCAAATAAAGTTGTGTATACTTATATAGCTAACCCATAAAGATATACATATCTGTGTGTACACTGGCATGTGTATACATACATATAAATACCATGTAAAGTCTACTTTGAATACACTGAACTCTGCTTACACGCTGTGTATAGCTAATTAAATGCACACATACAGAAACAATGAAAATGCGAAGTAGAATTTGGCCCCACTGGAGAACAAAGCCTTCTCTATTAGCATCCTTTTCTCTTAATGGTCCTTATGCAGTAAAAATAAAGTCCAAACACTATAATTTCATTCCCAGAAAAGTTACAAATACTGTAGGTATCTTTAGAAACAGCTGCAAAAGTGGATTCACTTCTGACAAGATTGGTGTTAATTACCAGTAAGGACTTCAGTATAATACTATTTAAATCATTTTAAATTATCCCTCTCAAAAATTAATTTTTCATCAAAGATTACACAAAAAAATCATGATATCATCTCTGCAGCTGCGATTTAGTAATAATTTCATCTATTATTACCAATGTCAGTTAGATAAAAGAAAAATGGCATCCTACTGTGCTGATTCCAGCATAGGCCATATATAGAAATTTTTAACTATCACTTATAATCGCCTTGATGAGCTTAAACCTCCTCTCAATTAACACCCTAAATGACACTGAGACATCTTAATGGAGGATGTAAGTAAAGGAGAAAGACTTTAATCAAAGAATAAAAAAGAGAAGTGCCAAGCAAAAGGAGGAAGTCTGGTGCACCTCTCAGTGTCCAATCTCACTGGGGTCCTTTATCTTGCCTTGAACTTCTTGTCATCTTTATATTGCTACTGTAACTTCACAGCAGCCCTAAGAAGGAGAAAAAAATGTGTGCATACTCTTATCTGCAGTTTGCATCCACATCTCAGAAAGACAGTGGGGGTTTACACTGAGCAGGAAAACACAGATTAAATGAAACTCAAGAAGCTGTGAAAAATAAAATTATTTCAACTTACAATAGGCTTATTCCATTTTAGTTATTACTTCAATAGTGGTTCAGGTCAATTCTTAAAGACTGGAATACAGTGATTCACATACTATTCAATAAACCTTGAAAGAGCATGTTCTGATCCTAACATCCCAACCTGAATAAAAGTTCTGCTTTCACAGCCATGAGGTAATTATACTTCTAAAGATCTCAGTTGCCAGACAACCATGTAAATATTTGCTTAAATTGCACCTACAGTCGATATTATTAAGGACATTTTTGTGTCTTTTAGCATATCTCTAAGACTCACAATACAAGCATTTAAATGCATGCACATATTGGGTGGTTGCGATAGCACTCTTCAAATTTCAGGAAGGCTGAGAAATAAATCTCTGTCTAGTGTTTCCCAAACTTGTGAATTCAACTTTCTAGCCTTCAGAGTAACCACCCAGATGTAGTACACTGATAATCTTCAGCTACCCTGCGCAGACTTCTTGCTATACCCTTGTGCGAAACCACGGGGGGATGATTACAGCCTGGAAACTACTGTTTTAGGATGCATATGGCTGAAGGGACAGGTAGAGGGTGGTTTGGTCCTGGTAGATGATTTGGTGACAATCTGCCAGCTCTGATAGGGAAAAAGGGTTTTGGGAAGTGTCATGGCAAATTACCTCTGCGGGACTCTGGGAGGTGCTGTAAATGCCTGAGAACCAGACATCTCTGTTGCTACTTTGCTACTGCTAATGGGACCGTTAGCTTTTGAAATATCAAAACAAGAAACAGAAGTTCCTGCTCACCGNTTTCATAGCCTAATATTTTTTCACTTAATTCACTTATAATGAGAAGCAAATTAATATCTCTGCGTGCATTAACAGTAAAAAAAAATCTAATTAAAATCAGCCATGGCATTTCCTTCCTTTCAAGTGTTTTTTTTGCCCGTTACAGCTTCCCAAACTGTTAGCTACAAATTACACCAGTTAAGAATTCATGTTATTTTGATTAAAAAATAATTTGCAAATGGATTTTGCTTTTATTTGTCATAGGTATTTGTTGAATAGTTCACCTGACCATTTCAGCTTGTGGGTTGTTTGCTCCAGCTTTTCACTAGTACCTCCTCCATTCTGGTGCTAAGCCTGCAGTATTTATGACACACAAAGTACTGTTAAAAGAGCCCCTTAGGTAAAGGTAAGAAATATTTCATCCTCTGCTCCATAACAGGTGCAGTATCCACTAAATTTAGCCACTGCTGTTACAGAGAAATTGATAAAACCCTCCTGTGCTGGATGATCTTAGATGCATGAATATTACATAGCAACTAATAATAAGCAATGGACTGTCTATAGTTAGGGAGAAATTTGCTGATGCGCAGTGAATAATGGAATCACAGAATCATAGACTATCCTGAGTTGGAAGGGACCCATAGGGATCATCAAAGTCCAACTCTTGGCCTTGCACAGGACCCCCCCCAAGAATCACACCATGTGCCTGAAAGTGTTGTCCAAATGCTTCTTGAACTCTGTCAGACTTGGTGCTGTGACCACTTCCCTGCGGAGCCTGTTCCGGTGCTCAACCACCCTCTGGGTGAAGTACTTTTTCCTAATATCCAGCCTAAACCTTCCCTGACAGCGGAATATCATATCATTCCCTTGGGTCCTGTCTCTGATCACCAACAGAGAAGAGATCAGTGTCTGCCCCTCTGCTTCCCCCCGAGATGAAGCTGTAGACAGCTATGAGGTCTCCCTTCAGTCTCCTTTAGTCCAGGCTGAACAAGCCAAGTGAGCTCAGCTGCTTCTCATGGCTTTGTATTAATATCTGTGCAATGTCAGCATTCACAAATATTACCCTAGCATGGGGCAGCTCTCTGAATATTTCCTACTAAAGAGCTTTCTTTGAGTCACAAAAGAAACAACCTTTCAGCATTTACTCTCCAAAATGTTTTTTTACTCGTTTCTTTTACCCCCATATGAACTTCTAGCCAAACACATTTCTTTCTCCAATTAAAATTTGAGGAGGGTTGATTTTGCATATATAAAACACAAGGTAGCAGTGAAGTAATGCATGCAATTAAAAAAATCCCTAAGTATTCAACTGATCTGAAGGTTGACAGTCTATGAGTTTACGAAAAAAAAAAAAGAAAAACCTAATAACTTTTCAGAAAGAAAACAACTTGCATCAGTTTCTGCAACTGCTGCTCTAACAGAAACTGCTGTATGGTACTCTGTAATGTAAATGCTAAGCACTCCATATTAAAGACAACAGTTCTTTTTCTGTGTGATCAAGGAAATGCTTATTTTCTTATCCAGCAGAACTCCAAGTACACTGCTTTTAACTTGGCCTCCATTTCACTGTTTTACCAGTATGATAAGCATTTCTGTTGATTATGAGCCTGGGACAAAAAAAAAATAAAAGCCTTTTCTGATCAAAATGGCTGTGGCAACAAGGAGCCTAAGGCAGACTTGGTAATGCTGATATCAAAAAGAAGGTCTTTTCCTGGAATTGGGTTTGAGCTGCCTCAGCAAGTGACTCTCATAAACTGCATCTCTTC